>JAASFW010000287.1:0-24751 GCA_023334005.1 Globisporangium orthogonon | reverse complement strand
TTCGGATCCGTGCAGATGCGAGGATCTCGGCAGTCTCCAGACCGGTCGTCTCGAAGGAAGTCCTCGCGGCGCCCTCCAGTGATTGGGGGCGCGTGTAACTTTCTGGTCGAGATCGATCGACGCGAGTGAGCGTGGTCCACTGCCGGGACCAAGCCCCGGTATCTGGGAGAGCCGTCGCCCGTAGTGCCAGGCAGCTGGTAGGTTTCTAGTAGTTGTCGATCCGAAGGGTAACACTAATGGTAAAACGTACTGAGCGGCGTGGTCACCCACAGAGTTCTTGACACAAATTCTCATTGCACCGACATGCAACGCAAGCAAGCATCCAACACGCTTCCACAACCTTCTTCCCCTTCAGCGCTGACATCGATAGCATGCCGGACTGTATCGATGACGGCACCTCCTGTCATCGCCTACCCGGCAGCTTCCACTCAAGCCGCTTACAGCCCCGACTGGATGAGCGGCTTGAGATACTGCTCGTAGCTCTCGGCCACCTGCGTCCGGTTGAGCGGCTCGTCCGCGGCGCGCTTGACGAGCGCGCGGTAGACGTCGCCGTCGTAGCGCCCGATCGTCGAGTTGAGCTCGAAGTCCGTGAAGTCCCACGCGTCCGTGAGCAGCACGGCGTTCTTGCGCACCACCGGCAGCAGACGCACCAGCTGCGCGCGCACCATCTCGCCCTGCGCCGACGACACGTAGTCGTCCTCGCGGAAGTCGCCCAGGCTGTTCACGATCAGCCACGCGCCGAAGAGCGCGCACAGATTCGCCACCGCCGCCTTCGACGGACCTGCCGGCACGCTCTCCACGCCCCGCACGAACGCCTCCAGCAGCAGCAGCTCCGCGTGCGCCGTCGACGCGCGCGACATCAACACCATGCACGCGTTGCCGTCGTTCTTGGTCGCCTGCATCTCCTTCGCCAGACGCACCACGCTGCGCGTCGCGCGCACCTCGAACGCCTGCAGCAGCAGCTTCACGTCGGCAAAGTCCTCCGGCGTGCGCGCACTGCAGCGCAGACTCGGGTCCGCGTACTGCTTGGCGCGCGCCAGGAAGCTCGTGCTCGAGGCTTCCACCGGTGCGCTCGTGTCACCCTTGAGCGGCAGTGTCACCAGCACCTTCAGCAGGTACCGCGCATGTTGCTGGACGAGGACGTCGAACGTGCCCTCGAACGTGTTCGCACCGACAATCTCCGCGAACAAGTGGCCCAGATTGCTCGAGTTCGTGAAGCCATGGCCACCGCACATGCGGCGGCACGTCTCGATGCCGTCGCTCACCTTGAGCGCGAGCCACGCCTTGAGACCAGAGGACACGGCATGCAGCTCCGCGAGCATGTGGCCGAACGATGGGTTGCCGTTCTTGATGACGTCCACTGCCTCGTCGTGAAGGTGGGTGACCGACCGACCAGCAAAGTTGGCGGCGTACGAGATCGCGATGAACGGGAAGAGCGCGTGCTGCTGGTTCTGGTAGTCGAGCACCTGAAACTCGCCCTTGCCACTCGCCTTACGACCTTGCACGCGCGCTGCGCTGAAGCGCGTGGTGATTGTCGTAGCAGCCCCGAGCATCAGCCCGAAGCTGTGGATCAAGTATGCACGCACCTGTACCATCGTGAGGTACACGAGCTTGTCGCTCTTGGGCTTGACGAACGTGCCGTCCGGAAGCACCTTGGCGTAGCGCATCATCATCTGGTCGCGCGGAATGCGCACGTTATGGAACGCCGCGTAGCCGTTGTCGACCGACTGAAAGCCGACCTTCGGACCGATGTCGCCCACCTCGATCCCCGGCAGCGGCGTGTGGTCCTCGAGCGAGCGCAGCTGCACCAGGAACGCCTGAATGCCCACGTCCTTGCCGTCCAGGAAGAGACGCGCGTGCACGATCGCGTGGTTGGCGGTCTTGCCGAGACCGCCCGGCCACCACTTGCGGCTCGTGAGCGTCGGCGAGTTGATGATGAACTCCTGCGTCGCCTTGTCGTAGTGCGCCGTCGTCTCGAGTCCCTGCACGTTCGAGCCGTGGCCGAGCTCGGTCTGTGCGTACGCGCCGATGATCTTGTAGCTCCTGGCAAGCGGGAGCCACTTCTTCTGTTGCTCATCGTCCGCCTGGTTCTCGAGCGTCGGGATGAACATCGAGCGGTGCACGTCGATGCCGATCGGCTCCCCGAGCGCCGCGTAGATGAGCTGCTGATCCGTGGCATCCGTGATGCCGCGCTCCTGGATGAGCTTGACGAAGTGGTAAGCCTTCTTGATGCCAAAGTTGTAGCGCTCGGCGTGGTTGCGGAAGAGCATGTCGCGATCTGAGAGCACGGGGTGGTCGGCCACGAGCTGCTGCAGCTCCTTGCGACGCGTGTTGAGCTCCGCGGACTCGCGCAGCACGTTGGCGATCACCGCCGGGTCCACGTCACCTCCGGCGCGCTCCTTCTTGAGCAGCAGCGGCGCGAGGTCCTTCAGTTCGGGGGTGACGGTGGTGGCGCTCATACTTGCGCGAAGGTCTCTTCTGTAGGGTTTCGGATCGAGATGTGACCTCTTCGAGGTGGATTGAAGAATGCTAGCAAATGAAGAACTTCTACTTTACCCAATATAGCCGCCACGTCTTGACCGGCGCACACGCGCTGTTTTGGCTCGAAGCGCGTCCCCTGCCTGTTTTTGCGCGCACCATTATTTTATTGTGGCCACTGTGTACCGTCTTTACGCGTGAGTGCGTTTGAGCCAAAACAGCGTGCGCGCAACGGCCAAGACAGGACGGCTATATTGGGTCGACAGCGACTCGATCCCCACGTCGAGATTGGTAACGCATCTGCCAAACTTGGATCTTCGTACTTTGTGGTGGCTGCTTAACACATCGCGTTAAGTACGCACATCGTCGTACATGACTGTCCTGCTAAAATGCGAACGTTACGACTCGTGTAAGTACGCTCCATGTCGGATTTAATCGAGCTGTATGCTTTCGAAGAGGTACAGTATCTCCTCATTTAGAACCAAGCTACCAAGCTTCAGGAGCACACCTGGAGCAGCATGACGGCGGCGACGGCAGCGGCGGCGGCGACGGTCGCGCTGCCGGAGACCGCGTGCTCCTGCGGCCACAGCCATCAGTCACCGCAGGTGCAGTGCTGTCTCTGACTCGCTCGCTCGATGCCTCATTCACTAACTATCGCTCTGCAGCAGACGCTTTCTGGCCCCGCGCCGTCACTCGCGCACCAACTCTGGCTGCCCTGGCGCCTGCTCGTGCTGGTGCGTCGTACATGCATATTGCAATTAGTCGATGTGCACCTGAGCGTCCTCGCTTACATCATTATGCTCTGCAGAATCCGCTGCCGGCGCTCGCCGCGTACCTCGCTGCTAACGCGGTGTTCGTAGCCGTCGGGTGCGTCACATGTGCGCGTCATCCTGGTGACCGCCAGCTGCTTACGCCCTCCCTCCCACGCACATGATTGGCTACATGGCAGGTTCGTGGTCGGCGTCGCGGCGGACGCGCTCACCCCCGCCGGGCTGCTGCTGGCACTCGCGGGCGCTGCAGTGCTCGCGCTGCGCAAGCTCACATCACTGCTCGCGTACCCGGGGCAGCTCGCTCTCGTGATCCGCGACGGCGAGGCCAACTTCGCGCGGATCACGCGCCGCCGCCTGCTCATGCTTGTGGACGCCGGCACGGAGCTCGCCGGCGCGCTCGCGGACCCGAGCAGCAACGCGACTGTGGCCCCGCGGCGCCTGCGCTTCCTGCAGGCGCACCAGAACTTCCTCTTCTCGGTCGACACGCTGCTCACGCCGATGCGAAAGGCGCTCGAGGCCGTCGAGAAGGTGCAGAACTGCTGTTCCCCAATAGGAGAAACTTTGCAACACTCTGCTGAGATCGGCCTCGCTCTTCCCTTGGCATGCAGGACGGCGCGCTCGGTCCGAACGGCGCTGTGATGCTCGCCGCGCTGCAGGAAATCGCGGCCTGCTACGCCGACTCGCTCGCGAGTATGTGCGCAGAGCTGCTGGGCGCCGCTAGCAGAGACTTTGATGCACGGCGCCAACAGATCTTCCTCTCGGACGCTGCGCAGTCATCCTCGTCACTGCCAGGCAAGCAGCTGCTGCCGGCGTTCGTAGCGAAGATCAATCGGCTGCGCGACGCCGTCCGCTTAGTAGGGCTCCCCGTGACGGAAGTGCGTTCGCTACAGTATTGCCACTGGCACAAAAGATAGTCTGATACGAGCCTAACCAACCTGTCTCCGCTGCCCACGCGCCCCCAGACGAAGCGCGACATGGCGTGGGTGCTGGCACAGCTCTGCCAGCGCACGCCAAAAGACGTGGACACGATCACGAACCTGGACCTCATGCGCGCGGACATGTCGGTTCGCTTCGTACGTTCACTCAAACCCTCGAGCTCGAAATGATGCGTCCTTGTCGCTTCGCTGTGCCTTGTCGTGACGGTCAATGCGTTCTTGCAGAACGGCGAGCAAGTGTGGATCACTGGCCACCAGAACCACCAAATCGACGCGATGTTCCTGCCCGCGAAGAGCGGCGTCGACGCCGCAGACCGCCCGGCGGTGCTCATCTGCAACCCGAACGCCGGGCTGTACGAGTTCCACCACCTGCAGATGGACTGGGTCCAGTTCTACACCGATCTCGACTGTCACGTGCTCGTGTACAACTACCGCGGGTACGGGCGAAACGCTGGAAAGCCGTCACCGCACGCGAACAACCTGGACGGCCTCGCGATCGTCGAGTATCTGAAGGAGCAGCGCGGTATCACTAAGATCGCGGTGCATGGCGAGTCCATCGGGGGGATGGTGGCGACATTCCTCGCCAGCCACTCGGCCGATGTGAGTGTGCTGATCGCTGACCGGACGTTCGCGAGTATGCCTGCGCTCGCGCAGCGGCTCGTAGCGAGCTGGGCGGGGCGCGCTGTCCGCCTGCTCACGCGGTGGGAGACGAATAACGCGACCAACTACATGAACGCGTCGTGTCCGAAGCTGCTGTGCTCAGACGCTGGCGACGAGATCATCCACGACGGTGCGTCACTGAAGACCGGTGTGGCACTTCGCGTTGAGTTGGGAGAGGCGGACTTCGACGTTCCATCGCTCGATGTTCCGCCGACAAGCGACAAGTCGCTTGTGGTGTCGGCGCTCGCGTCGTGGCTGCCGTGGTCGCTCTCAGGTGCGAGAACCATTCGTCGCAGCAGCGAAGCCGACAGCCGCCCGCAGCTTGGCGGCCCGCTGACCGAGGGCATGGCGCGCCGCTTCAGCGAGTCCGTCCTCTCGATCGCAAAGAGAGCGATGCAGTACACCGCACGACGCGACAGTAGCCAGAAGAGCAGCAGCAGCAAGACAGCGACGCACGAGAGTGAAGTGTGTGACTCGGGCGGCGGCGTCGGCAGCGGCGGTCATCACGTGTCCATCTTGGTGCACTCTGGTCATGAATGCTCCCAGAACGATGACGATGCCGGTGATGACACCGACGACGCCGACAGCAGGGCACTGAGTGGCGAGGCGAGCGAGAGACAGAGCATCCTGTCTGCCGACACCGTGCACTTCCCCGAGGAGCTGCTCGCTGTCGTTTGGATGCAGGTCGCGTGCATGGACGGCTACTGCGGCCAGACGCTGCTGCAGGCGGCTGAGAGCGGCGGACACGACAAGATCCGCGCGTGGCTGGTGTCGCTGCTGGCGTGGGGAGGACGCGCGGGGCCGAGGCTTCGGAGCATGCACTCAGTGGACCCGTTCGAGCGCCAGGGGATCGCGATCATCCCCGTGACGATCGGCCGCGTACACGCGGTGCTCCAGGAGCTCGTGGCGCAGTTTCCGACAGTGAAGTTCGACTTGGACATCGGGTTCCTTGTGCTCATGGTGGAGTTCCTGCACGACGCGCTGCAGCGGCGCTGGCGGCGAATGGATGACGAAGCGCAGAAGCTGCAGCACGAGGCAGGCGAGCAGAGCGCACTGCCATCGTCGTCCTCGCCATCGCCGTTTGAGGAGCTGCCGCGCATCCTCGCCACAGGCGACGCGCAGCTCGGGTATTTATTGGCGCTCCACTGCGGCCACAACAAGAACTTTCACGCACGCGAGAAGCAGGCGCTCGTGGCCTTTCTGACGCATGCCGGCTTCCTGTCCGCTTTGCCGTCGCCACCGCCGGTGACTGCGACCAGCAGCGAGCAGGTACGGCAGACAACGAAGGCATAGAGCGAGAAAGAAACAAGCAAAGACATTCACCACACACAAACACAGGCACAACGAGCGAAGACTTTGCGCGCACACACTTTCAATCACATCCAACTTCCCCACACTTCGCTAGCCCATCGGTGGCACACGCCGAGCCCAACTACTCTCTCTCCACCATTCTTCTCACTCACCTACTCGCCTGCTTGGACATTCGCTCGTTCCCTTCCTTACACGACACCTTCACGCGCACACGCTCAAGTAATCTCGTGCACGCCCAGCGAACGTGGTCAGCACCAGTCGAGCGTCTCGAGGTTTTCGCTCAAGCAGATCGCGCACGCGTGGTCAGGGAGACACATGCTGTGAAACGCGTGGCCGCACGGGAGCAGCACGACGTCCAAGTTCGCATTGTCTGCTCCACGAGGAAAGCATGCACGCACACACGCACGCATCTCGCCTCAGAAAAAATTGACCGCCCAGCCTACAGCATGCGTACGCCTCAGCGGCAAAAGAGAAAGCGCACGCACCGTCCGCGATGATCACGACTGGAAGCTCGCACACCGCGCAAGTCGAGTCGTGGAGCTGCACCTCACCGCCCCAGTCGCTGTTGCGGTACTCGAACGACCGGCACGCCACACCGCCGTGATTCGACGAACCTGTTGCCATCGACGATGACGCCAGTCGCTGCGGAGACCCGCTCACTTCAATGCTACTGCTGCGCGCCGTATTCGTCGTCGCCGCCTTTGAGTCAGTCGCTCGCGCTTGCTGCCGCTCCTGGTACTCGCGCACTTCTCGCTCGTATTGGTTGCACTTGGCCACCCAGGCTTCGAAGCTCTTGTCATCGAGCCCGCCTGCACGCAGCCCGCCGACCTCGAGCTGCACGACGGCAGCGACCTGCGGTGCGAACGAGACCCCGCTCGCAGCGGCCGATGCGTCCTTGTACGACGACCAGACATGCGTGTCCACGACCTCGAGCATCTGGTGCACCGCGTGCATCTGCAGACTCGTGAGCACGTGGTTCTCGACGATCGTGTGGTACATCGACAGCGGTGTCGCG
This sequence comes from Globisporangium orthogonon, assembly GCA_023334005.1. Lineage (NCBI taxonomy): Eukaryota > Oomycota > Peronosporomycetes > Pythiales > Pythiaceae > Globisporangium > Globisporangium orthogonon. The sequence goes on along the minus strand of JAASFW010000287.1, from coordinate 17,582 downwards.
GCGAACAGGAGCGGACAGCGGGAGAGCAAGTGCATGCCGTACTGCAGCGGTACGGCGTTGAGCAGTGCGTAGATCACCGTGGGGCTCAGCGCTTCGCAGTTGCGGGCGTCCTTCGCCACACACTTTTCGATCTGCTTGAGCACCTTGTGCAGCACCTCTTCCACCACTGCGCTCACCTCGAGCTGCGCCACCTTCTGGAAGAGGGGTTCGAGTGCTGGCAGCTGCTGATGCTGCTGCTGCACAATGAGCGCCACGAGTTCGTGCATCTCTCTCAGTCCTCGCTCTCGCGTCGCATCTTTCTTGAGCGAGAGCACCGACAGCTCCAGCAGGCCACTCAAAAGATTATTCGCCAAGAACAACGTCCAACACGCCGCGTGGTCGAAACAGAACTTCTCCGGGAAGCGGACGATCGCCGCCACCCATGACGCAAGACCGCCGCGACTACGTTCATCAAAGAACTTCCCGACCACCTTCTCGCCACCAAAGCTCAATTGCAAGCACCGATTGACGATCAACGCATCCTTTCCGGCGCGATCGCCTTTCTCTTCCAGTAATCGAGCGAGGTACTGGAAGTACTTGGACGTCTGCGCGACCGTCTCAGGCTTGAACAGCTCTCCTTTCTGCGCTTGGTCGTTCCAGTCGATTTTTGCGCCGAACAACGAGCGCTCCACGTTCCAGGGATAGAGCACCGGATACTTTGCAACACACATCTCGATCGCTTCTTCCGGGCACTTCTTCAGTAGCACGTCGAGCAAGTGCAGTAGAATGCAGATCGAATCGCGCTCCCGGAGCGCTTCGATCGCGCGCGCAATCTCCTTCTCCGCGATCCAATTCACGATCTCGTCGCACGCATCCGACATCTCCGGACTCGTGGACACAGCGCGATCCAGCACCAGATTCAACGCGTCCGAGAACAGACGCAGGTTGCACACCTCCGCAGCGAGCTCGGGGTTCAAGTACGCGCCATACTTGTTCACGAACACCTCCGTCTCGGCAGATGTCCACAGACGAGGTGCAGACAGCATTCGATTTTCAAACGTCGCGTCCGCATCGCTGTCCGCCCAGTTGAATCGCGCTTCGAGATCGAGCGCCACGCCCATCTCGCGCAGATGCAGCTTATTCTGCTGGCTACCACTCGACGCCTCTGCCTCAGAACTTGCTGGACGAACGTGAAGTTTGTTCCCAGCAGCACAAATAGCGAAGTAGATCGACACCATCACCCGCACGAGATTCCAGTCGCTACGAGTCAGCGGCAATCCGTCGCCGTCCACGAGTGCCTCGCCGCGCGCGAATCCAGACGCACGAGGAGACTTCCGCACGCCATTGTTCGCCTTCTTGGCTCTCGTTGGACTCAACTCTTGCTCCACAGGCTTTGCTGTCGGATCGAAGCAGCTCAGCCACAGCTCGATCGTGTCCTGCACCTGCGACAGATCACCCTGGAACAGGTACAGACTCGTCAAGCAAGCACAGACCCTGGTGATGCCGGATGCTGGCCATAGTCGCTGCGTCAGTTGCTTCGTTTTTTCAGCCGTCGCTGCTGCGGAGTGCAGTTCTGCACTCAGCTCCACCACCTCGCGCTTCAGGACAGGCTCAAGCTCTAGAGATCGCGCCAAGAGGCCCCCGACCATGCACTTCCGCGTGATCTCGCAGTTCGGCGTCGCACCAATGAACTTTTGCAGCGCTCGCTGGGCCGCCAGCGCCGGAGTTGGAGACAACAGCATGCTACGTCGCTCCGCTAGAGTTTGACTCTTTTGAGCTCCGCTCGGAAGATAGGAAGAAGACTTCCCTCGTGGCGGTGACTGCAGCTTCAGGTCACAGATCACCTCTGCTTTCGTCGTCGTCGGGTTCTCCAATCGCTGCTGGTAACTAATCCTCGCATCCGCACGTTTGGACTCCTCCGCAAGCTGATATTGGCGTGTCTGCGCGTACGGGATCGTCTTGGGTTTGCCGCTCTCCATTGTGACGTCATTCAATGCTTCGCTCTCGGGGAGATCAAACTGTTGGTCCAGCGGGAGGTTCGACGTGTATTTGAGATTCGAGTCCCAAATGTCCATCGAAATAGCCTCGAGCAACACCTCGGTGTCCAGGTTCCCGTCGTCCACCTCTCCTTTCGACGACATCGCGATGCGCAGCACAGAGTACTCATGCGACGAGTCTTCCGCCGTCGGACGCGTGTACGAGCTTCTCAGCTGGCGAGGATCAGGATCCAGCACGATCGCATCGTCTGCGTTCGGGAACTCGCCGAACATGCTCGACATCTGCGCGACGCCGAGATGCTGCGAGATCGATGATGGATCCATCAAGCTCGAAAGCATGCTTGTGCTAGGGAGGAACGTCGAGAATGCCTTCGCAGCGGCAATCGAATTGCCCTTGATGTTCAAGCCCGGCAGCAGGTTCTCTTCGCTTCGGCTCTGCTCGAACTTCCTTACCTCTTCCATCACCTCTTCCAAGAATGCCTCGCGATAGTCATCACGGATGACTCCCATGTTGCGAGACAACTCGCCGATCTCAACCATGTTTGCCTCGATCGTCGAACCGTCGGGGGTGTAAATGCTCTTGGAGTACGTCTGGAACGACGGCGCTAGTGCGTCAAAGTATTCGACGTGTTTGTGCAGCGAGTTGCCGGTTGCAAGAGTAACCGACTTGTCCTCAATTGATATCCCAGACGACGACAACGCTGTCGAGTCCGACGACGAGCTGAGCTGATGCTGCGGGCGGTGCTTGAAGAACACTTGCAACGGCTGCGTACCGGAGCTCGATTGCTCGATCTCATTTGCCGACAGGTGCTGCTCCTCCAGAAGTTTGGCGTTCTCGTATAGCACCTCCAGCGCCTCCGAGAGCTTTGCATCTTCAGGATCTTCACTCTCGCTTGCAACTTTGGTCCATTCAGTCTGAAGTGCACCAAGAACAGATGCTTCGTTCATGTTGAACTCGACTGCTAGCTGCAGTCGAACAAGACGAGATCACAATCAAATGCATAACGAGATGTCAGACTGACTCAAGTATGCACCCACTTCGCTTAATTTGCATACACTTCAATGAAAGTGACGACATACCTGCACAGACTTCTTGACGTCGTTACCTCCGTAGAGATCCAGAAACTGGCGCGCGGAACAGGACTGGATCATCGAGACTTTCGGAGGCTCGCCGTGGAGTACCACGAGTGTGCTGTCATTCATGATCTGCTCGCGTCCATCATCGAGGAGAAGAACAGCACGTGAGCGTGCATCGCTACCAGCCAACAGCAACATTGCAACAGCTTTCTCACCTTGAGGTCGTGGATGATGCCGAGATCCAAGTGCCACTCCACAATCTCCACTGCGATCGGGTCGAGGAAGAAAAGAACGCTGGAGCCGACGTTCCAGCTCACGAGCCGCGTGCACTTGGCTCTGTACTCGTCCGATACAAACGACGGCTCTTGAACGAACTGAAACTGGCTCAGCTTGTTGATCGTGAGGTCGCGCGGCTGGATGCCTGCGTGAAGGAGTGAGTAGAGTTACATCGATAAAGTTTAACGCACAAAAGCGTTCGTGCGCTTTCGAAACACACCTTCTTCCATCGCGCATCCTGGGTTTTGCAAAAACGACGATGGGTTCTTCGACAGTGAGAACTTGATCGTGGACGACACAGTGCCAGTTTGCGGATCTGCTATCCACACACGACGGCCAGGACGAGACGAAAACACTCGTCGCTCTCGCTTCTTCGCTGGATCGATCGAGTCGTCGTCAAACTTGGTGAAGAAGCACGCGCCGTAGTTCCCTTGTCGAGCCTTCGTTCCAATCTGCACCGCACTGCCACCGCTTGCTATGAGGTTCAACAGCAAAACTCGCAGCTGCGACGATACGAGCAGCACGTCCGAGCGTCCGATCTTCGTCATGTCAAGCTGCATATTTGTGCGTTCAATCTCAGTCATACTCCTCCAGATTCCCGACTGCCCCCACACAACAACCGCGACACCCAACATACCTGCACGATACCGGTCTCCTCCTTGAGCAGCAGCTCCGTGTCGGCGCTGCCAAAGATCGCAGACATGCCTGCACGCAGCACGGTTTGACACACAAGTCCGGCATTGCATGCCGAGTAGAGGCGTGTGCCCATCGCGTCCCAGAGAAAGCACGTGACCGGGAAGCCCTGCATTGCGCCCCAAAAGTTGGTTCAGCAAGTTGACGGCGCGGCTGCGAAGAATCATTCGTTCTCCAGCTGCTGCTGCTGCCTTTTCCAACGCACCGCGTGGAAGTCGTGCGAGAACTCGATCTTCTCGCCGATCTTGTTGTAGTCTGAGAGCTGCAAGCCATATACGACCCCACGTAGCGTGCCAACCACGAGGTGCTTCTGCTGCGGGCAGATGCTCAGGCATGCGACGCCCACGCGGTCGTTGCTGGGCGGCGTGATCATCTTCACCAAGTGGTATTTGCTCGGAGCGCCGGCGTCGCTTCTCGCCACGGTCGTCGCATACAAAAACACACTGCCGGCGTTCGTGCTGCCAGTGTACAGGAAGTTGCCGTTCGGACACCAAAAAGCGATATAGCGCCATCCAAAGCAAAAGAAAGAGTGTCATGTAAGTCGCACAGAGCAGATGACGCCAGCATGACGCGATACACACACACACACACGTGGCACTCCCTAACACGAACGCACCCGCAGGCGAGGAAGTTGTCCGACGCGTGGACGCTCGTGAAACGCAGCTTTTTGCTCGGTGGGGTCAGTGGCAGCGGTTTGTAGTGCAGGAGCGGCCGCGCGCGCGCCGAGAAGCTCGCGGACGACGAGGAGTTGGCGAGCGCCGCGCTCTCGCTGGGCGGCATGCTGAGCTGGGCTGGTGCTGCAGGTTGCGAGGCAGGCAGGCAGAGGCCGGTGGAGGCTTCTCTTGAGCTTGGGCGTTTGGTGTTCCAAATTGCAATTTTTTAGTCAAAAACTCAGGCGAAGTAGATGGTGTGGTCCACTAAGATCATTTATCAGATCATCTGATGATGCGCGAGATGCTCGCTATGACAACGATGTTGGCGAGCACGGCATTTGCTTTCTTGAAACGGCCGCTTTGCACTGTAATGATGGCCGTGATGAATCGAGCGAGATCGCGAGTCAGTGCCGATGCTTACGACGCCGACACCATCAGTGTTGATGTGCCAAGAAGTAGCGACAAAACTCGATACGTCGCGACAGCAGAGCCATTCTGCGCTTTGCTCAGTGACTGCTGGCAAGAAGCAGCGACAAATTGAAGGCGTTCTCAGTAACCAAACCCAGCAGAAGATGACGGAGAAGACTCGTATCCAAACATTGCATGGTTGTTCTTGTCGCGTCTTATTTTCGCCACCCAATTCGGAGTTCGCTGAGAAATTGGATCGACATTACTGCCTCAGACTCCGTGTCGACGATCTTCGTCATCTTTCGTCGACCGACTTGGTAGAGATCTCCACTGCGCCTTGTCTGAGCAAAGCACAGATCTCCGTCGGATCATCGCTTGTCTGTGACCACTTCGGAGTGTTCGATTTGGCCGACCCGACCTTGCTCCAAAAATTGCACCGTCATGCCTCACGTCTTTGCGTGTCTCCGGCACCTCGGTTGTTTAGCTGGCTAGCTGGTTGGTTGTGTGCGTGCGTGCGTGTGTGTGATTGCTCCGGTGTCCATGCTCATTCTTAGACTTAGAACGGCAGCAGCAAGAGCGCGGGCGCCGGCCCAGAGCTGGCGCCAAGCGCTTCCACGGACTTTGTCTCTGTCCACCGATCTCCTGCAATGACAGCCCCACAGACCACGCAATCTTCAATTCCGATCCGGCAACGTTTCTCCGCGTTCATGCGACGCTCACCCCAAGTACAACCGTCCTCGATCTCCGAGGTCGACGTGTACTTCGGGTCGATGACAGGCACCGCGGCGCGGCTCGCTGCGATGCTCGCGAGAGACATCGCGGCGCGAGGCGTGAACGCCACTCTCCAGAGTCTCGACCACTTCGATCCGCATCGCTTTGCCGCCAACAACAGCTTGCGCACGGTCACTCGAGCGTCTGTGTTTGTCGTGTCGACGCATTTTGCTGGCAGCGCGCCGCCGAACGCTGAGGTCTTCTACGAGTGGCTCAGAGCCGAGTCGACAGTTCGAACTGCGACTTTCGTCAAGGAGTCACTCCGAACAGCAACATCGATCCACCAGGTAAGTCCGCCGGATTCTCGCGTGAACTCCATCGTCAAAGTTGCCGCTGCAGAAAGCAGAGCAACGTGCCCACTCCAGCAGCTCGTGAATTGGGGTCGCGATCTGAGTAAGTGCAAGAGCCGTCCAGATCGAAGTCGCCGGTTCAAGAACGTGCAGTTTGCTGTGTTCGGCGTCGGCAACTCCGAGTATCTGACGTTCAATTCAGTGGGCAAGTTTATTGATGCGCGCCTGCGTGTCCTTGGAGGCACCCGGTTGTGTGCGCTGGGTCTTGGTGATATCCTGGATAACCTCGATGCCACCTTTCTCGAATGGCGAGCCGAGTTTCTGCTGCTGCTGCCGAAGCTCCTGGGCAGCATCCGTCTTGTCGCGTTCGAGAACGATTTGCTGTTCGCCCACACCTCGCCTCAGCAGGAGCATCAATGGGACACCAAGTGGGTAAGCCTGAATCAGCTGCAAGACCAACAGCAAAAAGTGCAGGGGCGACAGGAAGCTGAGCGTCACTCGGATCCGATGCCGTCGCCTGTCAACGATCAGTCGAGTACGACCCAAGTTCGATCTGTGGTCGTGGACCGCTTCAACAAGCCGATGCATCTGCGCTTCCGGTGCCGCGTCATCAATGCGCCAGCGAGTGGGTCTAGATACGCGTCACAGCCGCACCAGAAACTCTGTATGACCGGTAGGCCATCGTCTGAGCCGAGCAATAAGGCCAATCTGTACACCAGCCGCCCGAACGCGAGCCTTCATTCGATCTCGCTTCTTCGGAGTGGGTTCGGAACAAACAGCAATGACAATGACAATGGCAGCGAAGGTCACGCCACGAGAAACACCAGCGGTCGCCTGAGCGAGAGTGGAAACGAAGTAGCTATCGCGCGCATTGCGCTGTTCGGTGAGAATCTCAAGTACGAAGCCGGCGACACGTTCGGATTCCTGCCGCATAATTGCTCTGAAAGCGTTGAACAGGTCGCAGCAGCTCTTGGCTTTGACTTGGACAGCTGGATCCAACTCTACTTTGAGACAGAGAAGTCCACTGGTCAGGTGCAGCAGCAACAGCAGCTCCCGTTCACCACACCGTGCACTGTGCGCACCGCGCTCACGCACTATCTCGAGATTGGTTCCGTGACCCGCGAGTTTGTACGGATGGCATCGGGCTTTGTCTCGAACGATACTGAGCGGGAGTTCTTGGAGTCTCTGGCGTCGACCGATGGCTCTGCAGACTTTACTGAGCGGGTCGCGAAGCCGAACAGAGGAGTGCTGGAGCTACTAAGTCTCGCGCCGAGTCTCCGGATCCCCTTCGAGGTGTTTGTGAACATTGCGCCATTGATCAAGCCTAGCCTACTCCCCATTGCGACTTCGCCACTGCGGCATCCGCACCATATCGAGCTCGCGGTAGACCTAGGGCATCCTGACAAGAAGCAAGGAGCAACTGCAACGTTTTTAAGAGGACATGCCAAGCAACACAAAGACTCGAAATCGACAGCCGCGTGCATGCTTCGAGGTTTCATCGTCCGTTCAGGTTTCAAGACGCCCATCGATCCCGCAGTTCCGATGGTCTTGATCGCAGATGGAGCCGGGATCGCGCCGATGCGAGCGCTACTAGAGCATCGGAGAGCGGAGCGACAAGACGAATCCTCGTTGGCGCCGCGGAACCTGCTCTTCTACGGCTGCAACGACAGAGCATCGATGCTGTTCGCTGAAGATTTGTTTGCGATGGAGCAGGAGGGCTTCCTCTCATTGAAACTCGCGCTCCTGAGTGGCGGTAACGAAGGCTCCCGGCACATCCACACTCTCATCGCGAAACACCTAAGTGAGATCGCCGCGCTTATGACTTCTTCAAGGGAGTCTCGGATCTTCGTTGCCGGAGAAGCAACGACAGTGAAGAGTGTTCATCACGTTTTCCAGACGCGCGAGCTATCGGGCGAGAACAAGAACTGGTACGAGAAGGCACTGAAGTCGGGGCGATTCGTTCATGAAGTTTTTTAAATCAAAACCTGTACATCAAAACTTTGTTTGACAAGAGCTGTGGAAGATCCTGCCTATAACCAGCATACAGAGGTTTTATGTTCGGTTTTATCAGCAGCAGCAGCAGCAGCAATGTTGGCCGAAACTGAGTCGCTCGACTTGTTGTTGTTGTTTTTTTTCCATATGCCCCATAGACAGGTTTTTCTAGATCGTCTTCCCTCGGTTATTGCACTATCGTGTTCCCTTTCCGTGAAGGGCCATTTCTTGCATTCGTTGCAGTACCAAGACGTCTCACCTACGAGAGAGCAGAGCAGCGCTCGTACGCTAGATAGAGGCAGAGAAAGCGGCAGCGCGTGAGTGATGTACATGCGCTCGGACTTCGCAGCGCTGCGCGTGCGCAAGGACGTGAACGAGGTGCGTGGAACACGCAGGCAGCTTTGTATGGAGGGACTCTCGGCATGAGCTGACGTGTGACGTGTGACGCGTAACGCGTAACGCGCACCGCCGTCGCTACCGACAGCTCGCGAAGGCCAAGTTCACGTGCAGCCAGGCGAAGACGCGCGTCGACTTCCCTGACGGCGCCGACAACATGCTGCGCCTCATCTTCACCATCGCGATCGCGGACGTCGCGGGGCCGTACGCGAACGGCGACTTCACGTTCTTCGTCGAGATCCCCAAGACGTATCCGTTCCACGGTGCGTGCCTGGATCGTTCGAGGCAGGAGGAGCTTGCAAAAGGTGTTGCGTAAGAAACGCGCTGACTGGGACGCCGGTCAATTTGTGCGCATGCGGCAGCGCCGAGCGTCGTGTGCTTAACGCGGTGAGTGGTGGCGGCTGCTGGTGGATACGAGGACAGCAGCCTGAAGGCGCTCTCTCTCTCTCTCTCTCTGTATGCGTGCAGAGTGTGGCACCCGAACATCGACGTGGAGAGCGGCAAGGTGATGATGCCGATCCTGGGCAAGGACTGGAGCCCCGTGCTGAGCATCAACACGGTTCTGCTCGGGCTGCAGGTGCGTCATGCCGCATCGCGTAGAGATCGCGGTGCAAGGAGACTGAGAGTCCGAGTGTTGGCTTGCGTGCAGCTCATTTTCCTCGAGCCCGGCATCGACAGCGTGCTAAACCCGGCGGCGGCCGAGCGCCTGCACGCGGATCCCGCGCAGTTCAAGAAAGAGGTGCGTGGTCTCGCAGCAATTGCATAGCAGCGCCGGTGCTGACTCTCGCCGCAGATCCAGCAGATCCTCTGCGGGGGCAAGTACTTCGGCATCGAGTTCCCGGGGCACCCACGGCAGCTCGAGAAGCGGCGGCAGAGCTGGGGCTTGCGCGTGAAACGCGCGCGCGACGACGACTCGGACTGCGACGTGGAGAACGCTGCCATGCTGTGCGCCGGCGCAGAGCTCGTGCACTTGGACGCGAACGCGACGTGGAAGCGCAAGCGCCGCGAGTGAGTGATCGGCGCTGTGCGGACGCGCTGCACGCACGAGCGACCGATCGGCCCCGAGCGACCACCTCTCGGCCATTTTCCTCCTCTTCTTCCACCTGACGCCGACGTCTGTGCGCTTCGTCTATTTAACTCCTCCCTTCTGCTCCAAGCCGACCGATCGCTCATCCAGCAAGCCCCAGCCAGCAGCTCCAGCCCCAGCCCCAGCAGCCAGCAGCACATCCGAGCTCGTGCTCCTCCACCGCCGTCGTCGCCTCGATGCAAGTCTGCCGACGACGCTGCCTTTTATTTAGAAAAATACGAGCTTTTCATTTGCCCAACTGCCCATTGGCGCTCCTTCAGACCTGCACAAAGCGATTCAGCATGGCTGCGACTAGCGAGACGCAGGCCATCGCGCTCCTGGACGCGCAGCTGCAGGCGGCCGACGCGCTGCTCGCGGCGCTCCACGCCGAGGCCGCGCTCTTCCAGCGCGCCATGTACAAGAACCACAGCCAGCACCGCCGCGCCTTCTTCTTCCAGCACCTCCAGCAGGCGCGTCGCGCGCACGCAGCGCATGTGCTCGCAGCCCACGCCTCCTGACTTCTCGTCTCTCTCGCAGGTAAAGCGCTGCCTGCGCGACGCGCAGCTGCCGCACGTGGACGCGCTCTTCCGCGAGGCGCGCGGCGTACTGGCGCACTTGCGCGTGCCGGACGGGATGCACCACGTGTCGTGGAAAGCGCTCGCGGCCGAGCTCAAGACGCGTGTGGACGCGCTGCTGCACGGGCTCGCGGGTGTCGCGCGCCAGAGCGCGGAGATCGTCGTCGCGGCGCAGAAGGCGTACAAATATCCTCTTCCGCCTGCGACTCGTAGCTCGTGGTGGCCACAACTGCAGCAGATAGACTAGTGCTTGCGTTCTTCCTTGACTTCTCGTGCGATGGTGTTACAGGGTTGGCGGCGCAGTTCGCGATGACGTACTTCATGCCGTTCGCGCTCATGATGAACGCGATCCTCGCGCGCCTCGCGCTGCTCAGCAAGGCGCTGCTCGCGCGCGCGGTGGAGACCCACGGCGCCGTCGCGCTGCTCTACCTGAACGAGGTGACGAAGGCGAACCCGCTGCGCGCGCGCGTCACGGCCGTGCAGCTCCAGGGCTACCAGCTGCCGCCCGACGTCATCCGCATCGCCAACGTGTAGCAGTAACAGCACAACGCGACCCGACACGAGAACGATAGGGAGAGAAACAACCAGAGATCGCGTTGCGGGGCGACACAATCAATAGACGTAGTAGACGCGCAGAGCCAAAACCACCCGCGGTGTCGCGTGGCAATCGGTGCGCGGGTGAGTGGTGGTGGGGAGAGAGATGCACAGGCAGCGGACAGCAACACGCGCGTCACAAGGACCCGGACGGCGGGCTCGGGTACGCGGCCACCGACTTGTGGAACTCGATCACGCCCTAGTGCCAAGCGTCAGCCTTCGTCTTCGCAGCACGAAGTGATTCCCACCACCGACGCACCTGCAGACTCAGGTCGAGCGCGCGCGTCGTCATGTCTGCGTCCATCTCGACCTGCACGCCGATGCTGCGCGACACGGGCGCTGCTCCGCGCAAGTAGCCAGCAGTCGGTCCATTACGTCAGCACATTCCCGCCCTTTGAAGACGACCACAGCAGCTCCCACGCACGCACCCGAGCATGTGCATGTCTTCTTCGGCAGCCCGCAGCGCGAGCACTTGAAGTTCGTCGGCACGAGCGGACACACGTGGCCCTTCTTGGGCTCGCCGCACTGCATTCGTGGGTGGGTGGGAGTCGCAGCCATGCACCGCAGTGAGTCAGTCACTCAGCCACTCGGGCGGTGACGTCACGCGACGCGTCTGCACCTTGCTGCAGCGGTAGTTGCCGCGGTTCCGGTTCTTGGCGTCTGCCGCGCCGTTCGCGCTGTTGCCGTTCGCGCTGCTGCCGTTCGCGTGGCTCGCGGCGCTGTCGCCATCGACATCCGCGGTGAAATCTGCGAAGTCCCCTAGCTGGCTGAGGAAGTCGCTCGTGGCAGCCAAGTCGAACTGCATGAGCTCGGTCACTGGGGCGCGGCGGGCGAGAGTGAGCGCGCGTGCAGGCGGACCGAGCGCGCGTCACACACATGGGCACACATGCAGCAGACGCACGCACTTGTCGGGGAGCTCGTCATCGGGGTGTTCGCGTTCATCGTCCAGAATCCCAATTTGAGCGTGTGGACCACACGTCGTTTTCGCTCGTGCACCAGCATGCCGCGGTGATAAAATCAAGCGTGCTTGGCGTGCCGCTTCATACAAAGATCGCGATCCGCCCTTGCGTGTCAAAAGGTCGGCGAGCGCGTCATGAGCAGCGCGCCGGCGCTCGTCCGCTGCGCCCAGCTGCTGCTACTGCTGGCAGTGGCCACGCGGCTGCAGCCGGCAGCCCCCACTCGCTGCGAGAGTCACGATGGCGTCCCAAGACTCCCCATCGGTACTCGACATGAGCCGTTCCAGCATGCGTCGCAATCCGGAACTCTAGCTTGACTCCGCTCCGTTTCACGCAGGACGCTGCACCGTCACGTCGCCCGTGACGCTGTCGTTCGAGTGCCAGCTCGCTGCTTTTGGCGGCTACGCGCTAAGCTCCAACAGCAGCAGCTTCGTGAGTTTCGGAGACAACGAGAGAGGGTCCGGACGACGCGTGGTGCTCGATCGCGATGCGGATCTGCTGGCGTGCTCCTCCATTCTGGAGACTCTGCCGTCGCCATTTCTTGGCCCCGATGTCTGCCGCCGAGAGGATAGAACCTACTTCGATACAGCGGTCCTCGTTCGCCGCGGAAGTTGTGTGTTTCAGGACAAATTGGCGCACGTCGTAGCTCTCAACATCAACAAAGTAGTGCCGGCCAGTGCGATGGTGCTGATCAACTCGAAGGACGCGCTGGTCCAAATGAGCGCGCTGGTGTACGACGGCGCAGCGCGCGGCACAGTCGCAGTGTCAATGAAACAGTCGGACGGCGAGCGATTGCTCCAGCTGGTGAAGCAGCAACAGCAGCAGCAAGAGAATGGCGACTCTGAGCGTCGTGACGTGACGCTTCACATCACCAGCGAGATGTCACGCATGTGCCAGGCGTTGGCACGCATTCGGTACTTGTTGCACGCGAACGTCCCGCTTATCGCGTACGAGACTTACATGGACGAGTTCGTGCCATTACCGGGCATGTTCGACCAGTTCCTGGACCAGCTCGATAGCCAGTATGCGGTGTCCGTGTTCAGTCGCTTTGTGGTCGTATCTGATCACGACGAGACCATCAAGTTCTTCTATGAGTGCGCATCAATGTTTGCGCTGTCGAAGTGGGAGTTCGCCGCTGTCGCGTCGCTCCACGCTGCGGTCTTTGCGGCGGGGATCGCGAACACTTACGATGTTCGAGTTACGACGCATTTGGATACGAGAAATGCGATGTGGAGGCTGGCAGCGCACAAACTTGCCGAAGCAGGGTACTACAAGCAGAGCGTATTCTGCTTCCAGCAAATCCGCCATCAAGTACAAGCCGGGGTTGGAGACAAGGGATTGGATGCACGCTGCGAGCTGGCGTTCGTGGAGTTCCTACGAGGGAACATTGCGGAGAGTCTGCCGGCTGCGCAACGGTGCCTCGAAAACGGCGTCAGCCTCAACATCTCAGCTCCAAGCCTCCAAGTCGCGCACGACAATCTTATACGACTCGCAGGACTTGACATGTCTAGTGATGATATGCAGTGCCTTCAGCAAGCCGCAGCAGTGCCCTCCAGCGATATGGAGAGAGCGCAGCGCAATGCAGCATCTTCTGCCACAGCATGCTGCCAGCGACGCGTTCTACCGAGTCGTGATGATCCACGTGCGACCCGAAAGCGACGGCAGCAGTTCGCGTTCCGCTCGCACTTTGTGGAGGAGCTCTTCCACACACTCAACATCATGGGCGTCTTCCTCGACGAACTCGGCGCGTTCAACGAGTCACTGCGGTTCTTCCACTACGCTGAGCAGCTCTGCCCTGACGACGTCTCCCTGCCTCTACGCCAAGTGCTTGCAGTACCGATCGTGTTTCCTTCTGTAGCAGCGATTGACACGTTCTACGCTGAGCTTCATGCAAAGATCACGGCGCTCGAGTCGGTTGCACTGGCGCGTCACGCTGAGAAGAGCGAGCAGATCCGCTCGTCGATCACAGGAAAAACACCCGCTGACGAACACTCGGAGCTTCGTCTAGAAGACGCGACGTACTTGCAGTACACGATCACACCTCCGACAATGTTCATTGGGTACCAGGTACGAAGAGGCAATGAGAGCTGACAACACCATCGACGCATATTAACTCTACTTTGTCGCTTGTTGCGGTTGACAAGGGAGTGGATGTACTCCCCACGCAGCGAGCGATCTTCAAGCTCCGCGAAACAATCTATCCGGGTCTTCGAGTGTTGACCACCGAATCGTCTTCTTTCCCAGCAAACGAGCAAGATCGAGTTTCTCTTCATGACACCACGACAAATCAACGCCGCCGCATCGCGTTCATCTCGACATGGTTCCGCAACCACTCAGTCGGGAAGCTGATTCTCGGTGTCATCCAGCGTCTCGATCGCACCAAGTTTCAAGTGCTTATCTACCGCTGCGTGCACTTCCTGCGTCAGAGCGACGAGCTCACCGCTACGTTCCGCCAAGTCGCCGACCGGTTCGTGGACTTACCAGTGAACCGCGAGGACGCACTAGTGCTGCTACGACAGGAAGAGATTGACGTCGCAGTATTCCCGGAGCTTGGTATGGACGCGTGGACGGTGGCGCTGTCGCACCAACGCGTCGCGCGAGCGCAGTGCGTGTTCTGGGGCCATCCAATCACCACTGGAAATCCCGCGATCGACTACTACATCTCATCCACGTACTTCGTGTCGGAAAGTGATAGTGTTGGTATAAGCGATAGAAGTGATGCCGATCAAGAAGAACCGAGAGAACTACAGAAGTACCATGGATCGAGCTTCTCAGAGAAGGTCGTGCTCTTCCGTGGACTCAGCACGTTCTTCACACGGGTATGTCTTCGACACTTGCGTCAGTAAACTTTGCGACTCGAGAGCTCACACCATCGACGCTTCGCACGTGTGTCTGTAGCCAGCGCCAGCAAAGCTCAACAAGCGATTCACACGTGCCATGTTGCACCTACCCGAGCATCGGCGTCTCTACGTCTGTCCCCAGGTTCGCGCTTCGTTTGCATCTTCTCGTCACTCCTTCCCCTTGTGTCATCCACTGACATCATCGTTGAGTGACTGCTGTCCTCATGGGTCAGACGCTCATGAAGCTGCATCCAGCGTTTGACGCTGTGCTTGCGGGAATCCTCGACCAGGACCCGCTCGCGTACGTTGTGCTGCTCGCCTCGGAAACCCAGCACGTCTGGAAAGAGCAACTCCGCGCGCGGTTCCGTCGCTCGCTCGGGGGATTCCAGAACACCCGGCGTGTGCTCTTCATGCCCACGTTACCATACGCCGGGTTCATGGCACTGCTGTCCTTCGCAGACGTGATCCTGGATCCGTATCCATTCGGTGGCGGTGTCACGACGCTGGACGCGCTCGCACTGGGCATGTACGGTTGCTCAGTGTCGTATACATGTACTGCTATGCGGCGGCGTTCTGAGAGTCTGCGTCGCTCTGCTACAGCCCTGTTGTGACGATGCCTGAGGCGCAGACCGTTCCTCAGCTCGCCGCAGGATTCCTCCGCTACATGGAGGTCACAACCACGATCGTGCACAGCGTTGAGACGTTCGTGTCTGTCGCACTTGCTGTCGCCGCGAACACCGACGGTCTGCGCGATACGCTGCGCGCTCAGCTGATCGCGCGACGAGATACAGTCTACGAGGACGCTGCGAGTGTGGACGACTGGAATACGTTCCTTGCGCGCGTCGCGCACGCCTGAGCTCTTATTTCACCAACTCTTGCATCATTCGCATTGGAAAGTTGCAACACCGGTGTACACGCATACACATGCACATAGCCATTCGTTTACAGTCGTTTTCATGCAGCGCTGCCGCTCTTGCAGTTGTCGCCGGTTGCGGCAAGCGCCTTGGCGTCCTCGTCCTCATCGAGCGCCGTGGCATTGACGCTAATGTTGACGACTTCGATGCCACCCATGGACTGGGATTGGGACTGCGCTCCCCCCTGCTGTTGTTGCTGTGCTCTGGGCACTCGGGTCGCGCGATGTCGAGGTTCGTTTGCAGCCGAGCCACCACCGAAGAAGCTCCAGAGTCCGTCACTCACGAGTCCGTCGTTGCCACGCGCGCGTTCGGCCCTGCCGCTGCTATCGGCACTCGCGCTCACCGGAGCGGGCCTGGATTCGACAGCGTGTGCCTCTTCATTGTCGCGCGTGCGCTGCATCGAGTGGCGGCAGCACCAGCAGGTCGCTACCACGAGCAGCGCTATACCCGCGAGCTCCGCGACCACGAAGACGACTATCCACTCGTCCATGGTCGGCATCGCTGCAAAAGCACGCGCTTTCTTGTGAACACGGGAGGAACTGTGCGGCTCGAGCGGAAGAGATGGGGTGAGGAAGGTGGTGCTGGTGGTGTCGGCGTCCTGTTGGGTGTGATAGATACTGTGATTTGCACCTGGGTTTGGTTGTCAAAGTCATTGTTGAGTTGGGTTTCATCCTTGCTTTAAGAGCTAATAGTCCTGGCTAAAGGAATGAAAGGTCGTTGAAAGAAGGCAGTCAATCCACTTTCCAATGACCTTCTTCATCTGAGAGTGCGAGAACCTCCAGCATGGAGAAGATCGATGCGCGTTCTCGTTCGCGTTTGGATGCGACGACGTCTCGTCGCGATAAGGGGTCCTTGTACACCCAGCTGCCAAGGAGGGAAACGAGCAGTCCTGCTTCTCTCGGAGTCTATTGTCGCTGGTTTTCGAAGCATTTGCATGACGACGGAATCTACGAGACGAAGCACATGTGCACGACTTTCAACACGATGCAGGTAGTCCATCCGAGAAGGGCCATGGGGATCTTGAGCACGAATCGTTCTCCGGCGGCTTCTCTACAGCGTCTTCGTGATCACCATAGCAGGTGACAGTTCATATTGGTGGCAAACGAGTTCGTGAAGCAGCAAATCTGCTGTACTCCAACGTACGACCACCGAGTTTTGCAGAGGTGTTTGTTTCCTGGCGGTTCTCCGTCAATCTTGAAACACTCTCTCGAGCGGCCGAGTCTCTGTCACTGTACGATACGTATATGCTTTCGCGTCAGTCATCGACAGAAGGCAGTCGTGATCTTTTGAGCGATCCCATTAGTTCACGACTGCATTAATTGCCTGGTGTAGGGTCTGGTTATTTCCCACACATGGAGATCGGTCATGCACTTGAGCAGAGACCAGAGATCATATCTTCCTTAGTCTGCTTGGCTTCCTCCACTACACCGAGACAATGCGAGAACCTCGTGCCAAGACCGGTGTTTAGAAAACAATATGAACAAGAGGACGATCTATCGCAATGAATCGAGAGTTGTTGATTCAAACTCGACGTGGCGAGCGTAGCGGCTTCAAGGGAAGCTGAGATATACACACATACCTGCATGAGCGAGCGAGCGAGTGAGCGAAAGCTAGGAGCGCGGACTTGCTGGTGTCGTCGTCTTCATGACCTCCTTGTCGACTCGACGCTCAGCTCGACTTGAACGATGTAAAGATACGCTAAAAACTGTTTAGTAAAAAGCATGCGCGATAAAAACGCAGCTGGACGTACTGAAAGAAGAACGAGTGTTCACTAGATCAGTACATTTATTTCTACTGACAAGTTGCAATGCAATGAGTTTAGTTAGTAATTTCACCAGGGTCTGATTTTATTACGAGACCTCCAGAAGAAGACCTCCGATGACAATGATGGCCATCAAGATGGCACGTTCGCCAGCACCAGCACCAGCACCAGCCGCTCTTGAGCTCACTTGGCAATTCACCCGCAGCCGTGCACTCGCCACCACCGCCAAGCGCCCTTTATCCCCCAGCACCCATCCATCTCTTCATCAACTCTCCATTGCAAGAAGCAAGTATGAGCGCCACCACCGTCACCCCCGAACTGAAGGACCTCGCGCCGCTGCTGC
>JAASFW010000286.1:0-24799 GCA_023334005.1 Globisporangium orthogonon | reverse complement strand
GGCGAAACTGTCCTCAAACGTTCGTCGTTTTGTCCGTTTGTCGGGCAAAGGAGCATTTCGATGGTTGCATCGAGTGTATCTGGCCATGTACGATGTACGACATTCATTCACAAAATCGCCTGCCACGATCGATCGTACTAACAACAACACCTCCCCTCCCCTTCCCGTCCTTCTGCGTCCCGTGCCCTGGCATCACCTTCTACGAGTTGTCGACAATGTTAAGCAGTGTCTTCTCCACGTCCCGGAAGCTCTCGGAGCCCGAGCGCCCGCGGTTGAAGTAGCCTTGGATGCGCTGCTTTTCCGTCTCACTCAGAGACTCCAGGCACGCCTTCAGGTGGTTCGGCGTCAAGTCTTTGCGCGTGATGATGCCGCGCACCTCGTTTCGGCGGTTCAACACCACCTATCGGTCAGGGAAAACAGTCTCAGCAACTCGACTCTCCATCTTCAGTCCTCAGCACACATTGCAAAACGTACCAAGTGACGCAATCCAAGCGAACGGAAGAGTCGGAACGCGCGCGGCACCGGAGTCTGCGAGTGAGAGCAGCACAGGATTAGCAGCTGAGCAACAGCCGACGCACACGGAACGAAACACGAAACGTACCTGGTCCTGAACCGTGTGCGGCGTCGGGTTCATGTAGGGCGTCAAGTCCATCCACAGATCACGCTCGTCGTCATCCAGCTTGATCTCGTGGATCGTTGGGTACCGGGGGTAGTTGCTCTCAATGTCACGGTACGACAGTGCATACTGCTCATCCCCACAGACAGATAGATGATATTGTTAGCCAGTCAGTCCTCCCGAGTCGTTCCAGCTCCAGATGGAGTGAGATCACACGCACCTGATCGTTGTAGAGAAGCGTCGTGTCGCCTGCCGGCTTCCGAGTGAACGGAGTGGGCTTCTCGATGAAGAAGTCCTTGCGCTGCAGCAGCACGCACAAGTGGCGGCGGTTGATGATGCCCGCGAACCGCTGCTTCTTGCGCGCCGCGCCAGTGTTCTCGACGTCGTCCTCTGACTCGCGCCGAGGGATCACGACAGGGAACCCGCCGTGCGCGCACTCCTTGAGGATGTCGTACACTTCGCCAGCCTTCACGATCTGCCCGATCGTCACGGCGGGCTCACTCATCACGTTCTCCACACGCAGGAAGCGGCTGTAGAATGGCGGGTCGAACTCGAGGAACGGCAGGTGCTTCAAGTGAATGTGCATGTCATAGAGCCCCTCGTTGAAGCTGTTGCCCACCCAGCGTGCCGCCATGAGCGACACCATGATCGGCAGCCCCCACTCAACCACGCCCGTGCACTCGAGGATGATCACCGTGAGCGAGATCGTCATGCGTGCCATGCCTCCGAGCATGCACGCAGCGCCGATGAGCGCGAACATGCCGTCCTGCGCGCCCACCGGAAAGTTGAACCAGTGCAGCAGCATCACGCAGATGCGACCGTACGCGGCGCCGGCGAGCAGGCTCGGCACAAAGAGACCCGACGGCACCGCAATGCCGTACGTCCAGCACGCGAACACATAGAAGACGGAGAAGAAGATCACGAGCGAGCGCGGCGAGATACTCTCGTCGCCCGTAAAGTGAAGCAGCTGCTTGATCGATGACTGGTACGACACTGTGAAGAGCGACGCGAGATCGTTGTAGTGGCCTTCTGGGCAGTAGAACTCGCTCAACAGATCCGTGTAGGGTCCTGCCAGCTTCCGACACTCGCCAAAGTAGTACGAGAGCCAGAAGGACGCCGCCGCCATCGACAGCGCGATGAGCAGCGCCTCGCCGAACCGGAGCCATCGATGCTGGATCAATCGCTGCCGCACTTTCGTGAGCTCCTTGTTCGCCTGGTTGAAGATCGCGCCGAAAAGGCCGCCGACTGCGCCCATGGTGATGAACAGCGCCAGGTCCAACACGTCGTACGACTTGTTGGCGTTGACGAACGGACCGAACGTGAACGTGCCCGTCTGCGTTCCGAGCGTTCCGAGGAAGACGGAACTCTCGAGCTCGCTCTCCGGCCGGCTCTCCATCGACGAGATGAAGAGGTTGAGCACGAAGGCCGAGACCATCGCGCAGAAGAACGTGCGCCACGTGAGGTTCTGGTGCCAGAAGGACGCGCCTTCCTCGAGCGCGAAGAGCACACCGCCGATCGGCGCGCCGAACGCCGCCGCCACGCCAGCCGCAGCGCCGCACGAGATGAAGTCGCGTTTCTCCTTGTCGTTGCGGAAGCCCTTGAACTTGGTCCAGCTCGTGTCGACGCCGAAGCTCGACGACTTGCCCTGGGAGAGACCCGCACCGATGATCGCACCGCTGTGGATCATCGGCCCTTCCTTGCCGGATGGTAGCCCGCCCGAGACCGAGAAAAGGATGCCAAAGGCCTTGCAGAAGAGCGTCTTGAGGCGCACGATGCGGTGGATCTTGATGCCGTTGAGCGTCGCCTTGATCTCCGAGACACCAGACCCGCCGGCCACGGGGCACAGAATCGCCACGCAGTACGATGCGATCGCCACGAACGCTACACTGATGAGCGCGTAGACGAGAAAGCCGTACCCGAATGGGACCTGGCCGCTCTTCTCGCGCTGTACGTACGCCTCCATCGTGCTCGTGCGGAAGGTCGAGAGCATCTTGGTGAACGTCTCGACGAAGCACGCGACGAGCCCTGTGCCGATCCCGATGCCGAACGTCATGACCCAGCGTGCGATGTTGAGCGACCGGATCGCCTCCTCGGTCTGCTCGTGGTCGTGCTGCATGTTGACGCGGCTCTCGAAGTGGTCGTAGTCGTACGACTCGAGGTGCTGTGCCTTGACCTTCTTGTCGTGATCCACGCTCACGTCTGTGCTTTTGTCCGAGAGTGCGTCGGGTGGCGCCAGCAGCCCCTTGCCGTTGAGCCAGTCTGTGAGGCTCGTGCCGTTGTGCGCACGCAGCGCCTCCTCGATCTCAAAGCGCGAGAAGCGCGCGTCCGAGTACAAGTCGCCCGGGAACGAGTGCGTGCGCTGCACGCTGTAGAGCTGGTAGTACGGCCCGTCGAGCGGCGGGGTGAGCGCGAGGGGCGGCGGTGGTTGCTGCGTCTGCTTCTTCTTGCCGTTCGCAGGCGCAGCGCTGCTGCTGCTTTTGCTGTTGTTGTTGTTGCTATTGCTGTTGCTGCTACTGCCAGCGAGTAGCGGTCGCTCGTCGTCGTTGTCGCCTTCGTCCGGAGGTGTGTAGAGGTCGTCGACCCCAGCGTAGCTGTCGGCGCCGAACTCGTCGAACTCATGGTCGGCGTCATCCACCGCGGGGCTCGCGCGCGCCGGGCGGCCGCTGAGCGACAGCCGCACGCGGCGCCCGCGCTTCTTGGGCGTCGGCGTCAGCAGCGCGTCGGTCTCCATGCTCGATGCGTGCAAGCGCGACAGCGAAAGCGGTTCTGTCGGCGACCAGCGAGCAGCTCCGCCTGTGGACCTGCTGGCACGAGTGAGAATGGCTCGAGGGAGAGGGCGGAAGGTATTTGGTAGAGGCGATTGCACTCGGCGTTTGTATACCCCTCTTTTTTTCTCCTATTTTGAAAAAATCAGTGGCTGGCTTTTCTTTCGCGTATCAGCGGTCTTTTCTGAACCACCCTGATGCTCCCCACTTGTTCGCGCTGGTCGCGTAGCGAAAGTGGGCGTCCTCCGTAATGGCTGCGGACCTCTGCACGCCAGTGATCGCGCAGCCATGTGGTCTGACAGCGGCGAGCTGGACGCTGGACATCGAAGGTTCTCGACCGTCCACATGGCTTGGTCGCCTGATGCGGACATCGGCGAGGAGAACGAAGCTGTGTGTGCTGGTCTCGGCCAGACGAATCTCGTCCGCGGCAAGGTACGAGACCTGGCGGGCGGACAAACGCGCGCGGGGAGCTGACGGTGTCCGAGCAAACCAAGACGACTACAGCGACGACTACAGCGACGGCGAAACGCTACTAGTGCATTGCAGAGCCACCCCCGCTGCTCACCTGGTAGGCGGGCGCGGCCAACCTGTGCTGCTCGCCGTGGATCCGCTGGATCAGCGCCTGGCACATGAACTGCTTCCGCGACAGCTTCCGGACCTCCTTCAAGAACACACTCAGCTCTATCTCGCCGTTGCTCAGCGCGCGGTCCATAAAGTACAGCGCGTCCTCGATCGCGTTGTATTCTGCCAGCGTCTTGATCAGTCTGCACACCGATGCATCCATCACAAGCGGGTGAGCCAAACCGACCAAGAAAGCCCACAAAGGACCCACACAAAAACACAGTCGGCGCTCTCGTACTGTTTCGAGAGGCCATCGCTCTCGATCAGGATGGTGTCTGGGTCCACGGCCTCCTGTGTGTGTGCGAGCGGATGCATCCAGAATCAGAAAACGTATCAGAAGACCGTATCCGTGAGCTCTCAAGATCACAAGGCAGCGTGGCGAGTATCTGCAGCTTCTGACTGGATGGGAAGCAGCATGCAGCAAGCAGCAAGCGCAATACACGAACGGACCTTCGTCTCGTTCTCCTCGAGCCACGCGCTGACCTCCTCGTCCTGCGCGTCGATGATCCCCTTCGCTCGGAGGAGGTCGTCACGCAGAAACTCGAGCGACTGAAGCCCTCGCTCGACGTTCTCGCGCGACTGCGTCAGCTGGAGCTGGTGCTCGAACTGCAGGTCGATGTCGTCTGGCGCATCCATTACACTTCCAGTGAGCACCGTGGCGACAGAACGAGCAAGAGAGCGCGCAAGCAGTATGCACGCGTTGACAGCGTCCTTCACCTCGAATGCGCTTGAACATGCGCTCGAGCTCGTACTGAATCTTCGACGTGATCTCCACCTTGAGCGCCACACTGCGGTCTTCGACGTGGACGGGTGTGCTCATCGCGCTCCTGCTGGGCTGCGGGGTGCCGAAGAGGGCAGTCGGGTCCTCCTGGGTAGAGTACGGCTGGAACTGACCGCCCTGATACGACGCGCTCGGCTGCGGCGGCGGTTGCGGCGGCATCGGCGATGGCTGGTAGTACGATTGCTGCTGCTGCCCGGTCGCTGACGCGCTCGGGGTGTACGGCGCAGGCGAGTACTGCGGCATCAGGTGCGCCGGGCGGCGGAACACGGGCGGCATGTTGCCAAAGATCGAGCACATGTGCGCCACGAGCTCCACGAGCGTAAAGTCCTGCATTGCAATACCCAGACGAGGACGGCAGCACCAGTGAGTCAGTTCTCTATCTCTCCATCTCCACCCGTGCAGCCTCTTCTCACCTGCCGCCAGTCGGTCGTGTACGGGATCTTCACAAACCCCTCGCTTGTGACATGCGGATGGCCAGGCTTCACCATCATATCTGCCGTCGAGGACCCAACGGTGCTTGTCAGTTCGTTATAAGTCGCTCTTCTCCTCTACACACACCAACGTATCCGAGTATCTGAGTATCGGCGAGATGCGTGACGCACCGGACGTCGGGCGCACGAAGCACACGGGCGGTGCCAACGGATACGCCTCCACGAGCCAGAACTCGACGGGGATGTTGTACTGGTTGCCGCGGTAGAAGATCGGGATCGTGCCCTCGAGGTTGAGCAGCGTGCTCGTCGTGCCGTCGTTGTGCGCTGGTGCGAGGATGCGAGAGAGTGAGAAGAAGGGAGAGACTGCTATACGCTCGCTTCGATGCGCAGCGCACGCACCGAACATGCCACAGTTGGGCTGCAGCGACGGGATCTGGCGCATTAGTTGATACACGTCGCCCCGCACGCGCGAGCTTTGCTGAGGAGGAAGGAAGCAAGAGAGGCTCGGTGAGCAGCTCCAGTGCGGCGATGCGCAAGGGAGGGATGCAAGGAGGCGAGGGCGCGCGCGCACCATGTAGCACTGCAGCGACGAGAGGATCTGGTCGAGGTTGCTCACGTTGTTGGCGTACATGGCGGCGGCGGCGGCGGCGACGGCGGGGGAAGAGCGCCCGAGTTCGCTCGCTTCTTCGTGTGTTGGTGCTGGGAATCCAAGCCTGAACGCAGCCGAATATTGCACAAGTAGACGCCTTTTCCGAGGCGCAAAAGTCAGGGAGCTGGAAGCGCGGACTGCTCATACTGCCTCTGCTTTGAACGACCTGTGGTCAATGTTCGAATGGTGATCCACTCGAGGCGTCAGTCTTACCGCCTGGCGACAGCCAAGCTGCGTGAAGAAGTCGGCGCCCAAGCTGCGCTCGTCTATCGCGCTCGGCATTCCAGAGCGAGCTGTAATACGAATGCGAACAGGTCCTGTCGGGCGACATTGTGATTCACTTGGATGCGAGAACACTGCCTGGCGTCCATGTCTCCAAGACCGTCAACACATATTGCCACTAGCTACTTGTTGCTGAGCAGCGGGCTGGCTGTCGTGCTGCAGGTGCCTCTCGGACACACGCTCGGAGACGCTCGGCGGCCAGTGCAGTGGAAAAGAAGCACTTCGGATACGCAAAGATGTCCAGCTACTCGCTCCGTACCTGGTCAACACTGTAAGTTGTCGACTCGGACCTCAGCGAACGACTCCTGCATGTCCTGATGCTGATACACGCGGTACGCTGGAAGGTGAGAAGGGAAGAATGCATGATCCTCTCGATGGCAGCTACGAAACGGAAGAGATGGAACTCTGGTGTGGCAGCAGATCACGACGTCGAGCGTTCGCACTCCTCTAACAGCGACATCAGCAGTCATGAATCCTCGTTCGCTCGACCTTTGCTGCTATGTCTCGGGTGGGTGCCAAGAGTACTCCCTTTCAGCGACGTCACTTCAGCCAAAAAGCTTCCCTGTTTGCTTTCAGGCCATCCCTGGTTGATCAGTCGCAAGGTTGATCAGCCTGTCTTGAGCCAACCGCCGTTCTGCGTGCATCGCGCGCGTAGCTCCATCACGACTTCGCACGTCTCCTGGTCATCCATCTGCAGATGGCTGCCTAGATTCACGCGGCAGACTCGCTGAAGTCCAATAAGCTCAATAGGAACGACCGTGATGTTGCCGCCGTCGATCAGAAGTGTCTTGAGGTTGGGAAGCAGGACGAGGTCGACAGGCACGGGTGGCATGAGCGGGTTGTTGCCCAGGTCAATGATCTCGAGGTACTGGCAACGGCACAAGAACGCTGGGATTGACGACACGAGGTTCTTGCGCATACTCAGATGCACGAGGGACGACATGCGCTCAAAGCATGGCGGGATCTCCGAGATCTGGTTCGTGTTTGCGTCGATCTTCTTGAGGTGAATGAGGTTGTCCATGCTCGGGAACCCGCTAAGACTGTTCTGCTGCAGCATGAAGGTCTCGAGATTACAGAGCTCGTCCATGGCTGGCAGTGTCTGCAGTTTGTTCACCTGGAGGTAGAGTGACTTGAGGTGCTTCCAACGCTTGACTTCGGGAAAAGTGACAAGCAGGTTGTTGCTCACGTTGAGCTCCTCTAGCTCACAGAGCTCGCTGATGCTATCACCGATATTCTTGATGAGGTTGTTGTAGAGGTTGATCACTTTCAGGTGCGCACACTTCTTGATCGAGTTAGGCAGTGACGTGAGGCGATTCCGGTTCGCGCGCAGCGTCTCAAGTAGAGAGAGGTTTCCGAGGTCGTCTGGGAGCCGCTTGATGTTGTTCACAGCGACGTCGAGCGTCCTTAGCCGCTGGAGGTCGACAACCTCATGTGGTAGCTCCGAGATCTGGTTCTCCGAGATGATGAGAACTTGTAGTTCTCGGAGCATCGCGATCTCTTTGGGGATAGTTCGGATCTGGTTGCAGCGCAGGTTGAGCTCGACGAGCTTCGTCATGCCGAACACCACGCCAGGGATCTGCTGGAGACGCGGAAGCTGTTGTTTCGTGAGCGTCCCCAGCTCCTGATCCGAGTCCTCGCGCGAGACGATAGACGTGAGCTCCAGCCTGCCGTTTTTGGACATCTCGAGCACGAACGACTGCAGCCGCTGCGCCACCTCCGTGTCCAGTCTCGGAGTGTGGCGTATTGTGTGGCGCCGAGTCTCGCGCTCGGACGCGCTCGATACGTTTGGCATCATGTGCAGAACACGAGGTTCTGGCCCGACGAGCCGGGGGTTGTTGCGCCAGCCGGAGAACCTTCCGTCGGTGAACGATGCCGCGCACCCCATGCTTCCTTGCCAACAAACTCCTCCGAGGTCACACTCAAGTGCGTGTTATGCAAAAATACACTCTTGACTTGCTTCTCGCCCCGCGCCCGACCGACTTTCGCGGTAGCGATCGACCCGGCTTCCGGTGCGAGCCGATCACGCTTGTCAGAGCCAGCGTTCACCGTTGTTCACTCTCCCAGTTTCTCGCTCGCTGTCGGCGGCGTCGGCGCCGTGATGGCGGTGCACTTGATTCCAATTTGCTCATTTCGTTTTCCCATTTCAAAAACTCCCGCGCAGATTTCATAGTAGAATCCAGTCATTTAGGAATATAGGACAGAGGAGGCAATGGAGCCGGGCACGCCCGAGAGCCCGTTCGCGCGCGGCGGCCCGGGCGTGCGCCTGGCGTCGCTCGCGGCCGCCGAGCAGCAGCGCGAGCGCGAGGCCATGAACCTCAAGATGGAGGTGGCGCACCTGCGTGAGCGCCTACATCAGCGGGTGGGCGGCGACACAACGGCCATCGAGCTCGAGGACGAGAACTTCACGCTGCGCCGCGCGCTGCAGGACGCGCAGCGCGCGCTCGTGACGCAGCGCGAGGCGGCGGACGCGCGACACGCCAAGGCGCTGCTCAACGTCGTGCGGCTTGACGGCGCCTGGAAGGCCGGCGCCGCGGAGCTCTCGCGCGCGCAGCAGCAGATGGCCGAGGCGCAGGCGCGCGCCGACGCCCTCGAAGCCCAGCACGCCAGCGACGCGCAGCAGCTGCAGACGCTGCGAGACGAGGCTCACGCGCTTCGGCAGCAGGTGGACGCTCTGCGTGCCGACGAGCTGCAGCGCGCGGACGAGCTGAAGCGACAGGTGCAGAGCGCGCAGCAGGACGCGCGCGAGCAGCTGGCGCAACTGGAGGAGCGCTGTGCCGCGGCGGATGTGAAGCTTGCAGCCGCTGAGCAGAGTAAAGAGCAGCTCATGCATGCTACAGAGCAGCTGCGCGGCGAGCTGGCGCGCGCGCAGAGCGAAGTGAACGCGAGCGACGAGCGACTGACGCAAGCGCAGGCGGAGGTCGCGCGGCTGGCGCAGCAGGTCGCGGCGCAGCAGCAGCAGATTGAGCACATCCCGCAGGTGCACCGCACAGAGTACGAGCGGCTCGTGCGCGAGAAGGAGGGCGCGTGGCAGCAGCGTGAGGAGATGCTGGCGCAGCAGGTGCGCGACGCGCAGCTGGACGCCACCCAGGCGCGCGGTCAGACGCGCGAGATGCAGCAACTGCAGCGCGACGTGCTAGCGCTGCTCACTGGGAATGATAGCAGTAGCAGCAGCAGTGATGGATCCGCTGGAGCGCGGGAGGTTAATGGCGAGGAGGTGCGAACACGCGTGAAGCGCGAGGTGCACCGGGCGAAGCTCGTCGCGCTGGAGCTGGAGAAAGCGAAAGTGCGCATCGAGGGTATGGAGCGGCAGCTGGCCAAGCAGGCCAAGTGCGCGCAGGAGAACAGCGAACTGCGCGCAGAGAACGACCGGCTGAAGAAGAAGCTCGCGACGGCGCGCTACGACCGGCTCGACGTGAACCGGACGCCCGTGAAGACGTCGAGAAGCTTGGAGAAAGCCAAGGTGAGGATAGAGAGCTTGGAGCGCGAGGTGGCGCACCAGGTGGCGCTGGCGAAGCAGAACGACGAACTGCGTGCCGCGAACGAAAAACTGAGGAAAGACGTCGAGGCCGCCCGCAGTGAAGCGACTGAGGCGAACAGAGTGTCGACTAGTGCGGCATTGAGCGCAGAGGAAGCCACGACGACGATTAAGAGCTTGGAGATAGAGCTGGCGAAGCAGCGGAAGGTTGCAGCAGAAGAGAACGACGAGCTCCGAAGGGAGAACGCGAGGCTGCGAACTGATATCGAGGCGGCGCGGAGCGAGAGCGCAGAAGCACAACGAGCGTCAGCGGCCTCGTCGCTGAGCTTCCACACGGCGCAGCAGAGGATCGAAGACATGGAACGCCAACTCGCGAAGCAGACAACACTCGCGCAGGAGAACAGTGAGCTTCGTGCAGAGAACGCGAGGTTGAAGAAGGAGGCTGAAGTTGCACGCGCTGCGAGAGCAGAAGCGAGCAACGTTTCTGTCGCGCATGCGATGCCGAAAGAGAGTTCCGAAAGCGCCAGACACGAGCCGCCATGGCGAACGATGGTCACACCGAAGGATGGGAACTTCGGTGGCAAAGTACTAGCGGCGCGAAACGAGAGTATTCGTACCAAAGTGAGCACGACGTTGCCAGTTGATCGTACAGCGAGCGTGGCAACGATGAATCAAGGAGGAGAAGGCACAGCGCGGGGATCTGCGTGGAAGCGGAGCGTCGTGAAGGAGATCAGCAGCGCAACGTCAGACAAAAAGATGGAGGACGTCGTGACGTCGCGACCTGGCAGAGCGGAAGCAGTGACCACCGCACCTTTCAGCCTGCCTGTGGGCTTCGAAGCAAGGCAGATGATCGAGCGCATCCAGCGAGGGTCGACAAAGCTCGGGAACCCTGCGAAGCAAGTCGACGAGGTTCGACGTGCTGATAGCGACACGAAGACGGTTCCCGCGGCGACACGCACGATAGAGAACACCGAAGTGAGCAAGGTGCCAGCCAATGCTGCTGGCTCAGCTGGGAAGCTGTCACTGGAGGAGCGTCTCGCGCAGCTGCGAGCCCGCGCCGAGCCGCTGCGAGCAAAGCGCAAGCTCGAGGCGGCGGAGGAGCAGCAGCAGCACGCTGGCGGCACAGAACGCGTCCGCAAGATCTTTGGCTTGAACCGAGCGCACTCGGTGGTGTCCGCAGTCCGAACGGCAACAGATAGATCAACCAACGCCGCGGCCAGTGCCAAAGCAACGACAACAGAAGATGCTGATGCGTCCACAGCCACATCCGAGATGCACAGCAGCAGCAGCAGCAAAAGCGAAGAGTCCTCGAAATCCAAGTTCCGACGCGTGTTCGTGCAGTCCCGATACCTGAACAACGTCACAGGCCGGCGCACAGACCCGTAAGCAAAGCCACTAAGCGCGTTAACCTCGTCGTCGGTGCTGTCGTTGTTGTCGTACTACTACTACCGCCTGCCTGTCTGGGCACAGCTGCTCGTAGTTGGTGAGGAATCCTCTCTCAAAACTCATCTGCTCTCTATGTGCTAGCTCCTACGACGGCGATCCTCTTACAGCTCCTCCGTCTTGTGCTCGTCTGCCGCACCAGCCTGAAGCGACCACCCGGGCACGCTCTTCTGGTCCTTCACGCGCAGCCGGATGTCCTCAAAGCACTGGAACGCCGCGGACGCGTCAGCGCTCGAAGCCGTACGGCTGATCGCGCCGGCGTAGCACGGGATGTACTCGTTCACCTTGTCGAACGTGACGAGCACGCCGCCATTGCGGAGCGGCTCCGGAAAGAGCTTGAGGCACTTGTGTGCCTTCTGCTCGTGCAGCCCGCCCCAGTACGGCACCCACGCGACGATCCCGCCCTGCGCGAGGTTCTGCCCGTCGATCGCGACCTGTTTGGTGGCGGTAGCACCAGCAGCACCAGTAGACAATCGTCAATGAAGAGTATAATAATGATCTGATCCAGCGTATGACTATCGAACGCAGCCACGTGGACGTACGAAGATGGACTCGTTCGCGAACGCGAATGTCGGGTCGAGCGCGAAGACCTTGACGGCGGCGCGCTGCTCCGCCTGTAGCTCGAGCGCCACGTTGAGCGCGGCGTAGCCGGCGAAGCCCAGCAGCAGCACCGCCTTGAGCCAGCGCCGGTGGAACGCGCACGCCAGTAGCAGCACCGCCAGCAGCACACTGCTCTGCGCGAGCGCGCGCGCGCAGCGCGGCGAAGCGTTCTCGGCGCTGGTCGCTGAGCACTCGCGCCAGCCGTCCAGGAACGACGCGCTGCAGTCCGCCGTACTGTTGATTTCCAGGTGACGCCAGAGCAGCTCATGCAGCGCCCCCGGTGCACGCTCCGAGCACGCAGCGCCGTAGCCCACGAGCGCCAGCGCGCCAAGCGCCAGCAGGTTCGCGAGCACCTTGACGAGCATGCCACCCATGCTGGCACTGCGCAGCGGCCACGGCGTATCGCGTCTGACGCCCATCATATACAGAGAGAGAGAGAGAGAGAGAGAGAAGTCCAATAAGGTTTGTTCGGCTGCGTTCACCTCCGCAGAGCCAACAGACCTCTTGAGCGCCGCGGCGTAGAGCAGCAGCGGTGCCACCAGCACACTCAGCACCGTCCAGCAGACGTTTTCCGCGAAGCCGCCGCCCGCAACGCGTGACTGCGGCGTCTTCCGCACTTCGACTGCTTCTGCTTCCTCCTCGAGTTCGTCGTCGTCCTCGGAGTCGGCGTTGGCCTCGTCGTCCGAGCGCCAGACATCTGACGCGTCGGCGTCATCGTCACTCCTGCCGTCCGAGTCCTCGGAGTCGTCCGAGTCGCTCCACTCGCTACCGCCCGCCGCCGCCTGCTGCGCGTCGATCTGCTCGTCTTTTGCCTGGATGTACGCGTCGCTCCACTGGTCGTCGACGAAGATCGGCTGCCGCGCCGCCTTGGCGCGCGACCGCGTGAGCATCACGATGTTTTGGCGGTTTGAAAATGGGAAAAATTGGCAGGTTTGATTTTGGCAAAGTGGATTCGAATGTGATGCAGCATTTCGAGGTTGAATGTCGAACAGATGCTTCATGGGAGAGAAAGGACCTGCAGATGATGAGCATGACGACAACGAACATGTGCACTCGATGGCAGTTCTCTTGTGAGCGTCTTACACGCAGCTGACGAGACTGATTGACGGCAATGCTGAACGTTGCCTCTCGCAACGAGCGCGTTCGGCTCTATCTCAATGTCTTGTGCTCCCAACTCTCACCGGAAGAAGCTCTTGAGATCCTCGAGGCTCAGACGCTCGCTGCGCTTGTCGTCGCCGTGCCGGGACGCCACGAGCACGTGCTTGGCGAGCTTCTCCTTGCGCTGCTGCAGCTGCAGGATCATGTCCTCAACGGTCGCATCCACGACGTAGCGCTTCACGATCACGTCCTGGTCCTGTCCGAGGCGGTGCACGCGGTCGATCGCCTGGTCCTCCACGCCCGGGTTCCACCAGGGGTCGAGCAGGATCACCACCGACGCGCACGTGAGGTTGAGGCCCACACCACCGGCCTTGAGGCTGATCACGAGCACATCGAGCTCGGGTTCCTTCGCGAACCGCATCAGCACGCGCTCGCGCGCCTCCTGGGTCATCGCGCCGTGAAACATGCAGTGCGCGAACCCCCGCGCCTGCAGCAGCTTCGCGACCATCTCCAGCATGTATGTCCACTGCGAGAACACGACGACCTTGCGCTTCTTCGCGCTCTGCTCGTTCTCGCGCTGGATGATCGTCAGATCGCGCAGCAGCTGCTTCAGCTTTGTGCTTAAGAACACGCCGGCCACCTCGCTGCACTCGACGTCCAGGACGTCGTCTACTACATTCTTGATACTGCTACTGTCTGTGGCGCTTTCCACACTGGTGCTTGACACGCCGCCATCATCGTCCTCCTGAGCCTTCGGAGCAGCAGGCGTCGGCAGCGCAAACACCTTGCTCACGTCCACGAATGCGCGGCACACCGGACAGCCGCTCTCCGGGTCATTCGCGACACTGTCGCGCAAGCACTGCTCGCACAGCACGTGTGCGCACGCAGTCAGCACGCCGTTCACGGGCGGGTCGAGGCACACGGGACACTCGTGGGACTCCAGTCCCTCTTCCACCTGAGCCAGCACGCTCTCAATGTACGACTTCGTCAGTCCACCCGCGCCAGACGCGCGCGCACTGCTGCTGTTACTGTCATTGCTACTCTCAGTCGCGCTCGCTTCTCGCGTAAACGCCGGCATCAACAGCCCTCCTCCTCCGTCTTGAGACGACACGACATCGAGTCCGCTGCTGCCGTGATGCAGATCCTGCTGCAGGTGCGCTGAGATCCGACTGTAGTACGCCGCCATGGACTCGCCCGACTGCGGTCGGAAGAGTGAGGACCCAGTAGCAGCCGACGACGACCCTGCTGTCGTGCCACTCCTGGAAGAAGAAGGCGCCCCCACGGACGCCTGCGCTTCCTCGTGGTTGCGCCCGAGCGCCAGGAACGGGTGGTTGCATGCCTGTCGTAGGCGCAGCAGGAGCGCGAAGATCGCGACGTAGCTGGTGTTCGCCGTGCCGCTCGCGACGTAGCCGTTGAACTCGGCGCGGCTCTTGTCATACACGGCCTGGTAGAACGTCCGCTCCTCCTCCGAGAACGCGAGCTGCACGAGCTCCACGTGCTTGGGCGGCAGCTGCACAAGGTTCTTGCCGTGTTTGTCGCGTGTGTGCTTGGTGCGACGCAGCAGGATGGGTGAGAGGACCACTTTGAGCCGCCCCAGCGCGCTCGTCTCGTCGCCCTGCTCGAACGGCGTCGCGATCACGCGCTTCCACCACGACACACGTGACCAGGGCTCGTA
Organism: Globisporangium orthogonon; assembly: GCA_023334005.1. Taxonomy (NCBI): domain Eukaryota; phylum Oomycota; class Peronosporomycetes; order Pythiales; family Pythiaceae; genus Globisporangium; species Globisporangium orthogonon. The sequence goes on along the minus strand of JAASFW010000286.1, from coordinate 10,363 downwards.
CTGGAGGAAGCACAATAGCGAGAAGAGATCGTCGAGCGAGTTCTGGAGAGGAGTACCCGTGAGACACCACCGGTAGGTGGCGCGCAGCGCCGAGCACGCCCTAAAGTACGTCGTCAGCCGGTTCTTGATGCTGTGCGCTTCGTCGAGGACGACGCGCCGCCACGGGCTCACAAGTAGCGCGCCGGTCCCTGCCGGTTTCTCGAACTCTTTCGAGAGCACGCCGTACGTCGTCAGCACGACGTCGCTCGCACCGAAGAGCGCGGCGCTGCTCTCGCGGTCGTCGCCATAGTAGACGTGCACCCCAAGCGTATTCGTGCGGAAGCGCTCCTCGACCTCGTTCTTCCACTGGTGCAGCAGACTGAGCGGACACACAACGAGCGTTCGCTGACTGTTGTCACGCCGCAGCCTCCGCGAGCGCGAGCTGGTGGGTGTGGCACCCGCAGCGTCTCCTCCTCCATCTACGCCGTCGCCGCGCCGTGACTCGCTCGACCCGCAGTGTTTCTGGTGCGCGATGAGCGCGAGCATCGTCATTGTCTTCCCCATGCCCATGTCGTCCGCGAGGATGCCACCGAGACACGGCGACGGCGGCTGCGGAGGCGCCAGCGATGCGATCTTCTCGAACCGGTTCACGAAATACGAGCTCTCGCCGCGCTGGAATCTCCGCGTCTCCCACATCTAAGGGAGATCGACGAGAGAAAGAGCGGAAGGTGAGTCTTCGGCTTCCATAATGAGATCGCGACGCTGCTCTTAGACGTACCGGGTTGATCTCCTCTGCGACGCTGCTGCTGCTACCAGCGCTTTCGGACGACGACGACACTGCTGCTTCTTTGCTGCTGATTGAGGAACTGTCGCCAACGACCTGGTTCTCGCGCGCGAGCATCCACCGAACGGCGACGCGCTGGTGGTCGCGCAGCGTGATGTCTTTGAGATACGGTGCGAGCTGCTCCGCGAGGACGACGTCGGCTGCGTGGGAAGCTTCGTCCTCGTCCACACCAGAACCGACGACGTCCGAGAAGAGCGCCTCGAGCCCCGCATCCTTGTCTTCGGTAGATGATGGTAGAGCATTCGCATCGGCGGGTGATGCGCCAGCCGACTCCGTGTGCATCATCTCAAGCGCTGAATAGAGCGCGTCTGAGAGATGGAACTGCGGGTGCTCCTCGCGGAAGATCGCGAACGCTTTCGCGTGCACGTACACGAACACGAGCACCTGTGCGTCGCAAGCAAGCACGAGCTGCCACGTGATGATCCCGTTGCAGACTTTCAGTCTAGCAGCAGCAAAGCGACGCTCACCTCGAACGACGCGAACATCTGCGACGACGTCGGCGCGGAGTGGCACACACCGCCGAGCACGACCAGCCCTTCTTTCATCAACGGCTGGTAGATCGTCTCCATCTCTCGGTCGAGGCGCCCGACCTGCATATTCGCCCCGCAACGAAAACCATCCTAAACATCAGTCTCGCAGTCCACACACTTGTACTATCACTGTGTGGATTGCACGTACCAGCGAGTTCTGCGCCGTCGCAACTCGGATGATCCCAGCAGACAGCGAGGACGTCACCGCCGCCCCTGTCGTTGTAGCTGAGCCGACGCCAGCACTGCCCGGCCGGAGCCGCTTCTTGCCCGCGTTCTCAGCCTGCAGCACGAGCCGGTCGCCCACTGCAAGCGACACCGCCGAGCGGTTGAGCGTCGCGCTCACCACCTTGCTCCCAACCAACCGAAACGGCTCGCGCGCGAACGCTGTCTCGAAGTGCGCACGCGCCGACGCGATGCGGCGCTCGGTCTCGGCGTCGTGCGCGGCCGGCGCCGTGTCGCCCACCGCCATGCGCTCGAAGTAGGCGCTCACGGCCGCCGGCACGGAATAGCAGCTGCGCGCCAGCAGCGCGATCATGTCGTTCGCCGGTAGGTCAATGCCGAGCTCGCGCAGCTGCGCGATCTTCTTCTGCAACCGCAGCGCCTCCTGCTCGCTCGAGCTGCCGACCGCCACGAGCGGCTTCTGGATCTTGTGCTTGGGCTGCTTCTGATGCAGTTGCGCTTGGAGGCCGGGACTCGTGCTGCTCCGCGGTTTCTTCGCCGGGCTCGGGCTGCTGTTGTTGCCGCGTGGCGGCGATTGGCGCGGCGTGAGGCAGATCGCGCACCGACCAGTGCCGCCGTCGTTCTCGAACGTGCACATGGCGCAGGCCCAGCCGCCGCTCTGCGCGCCACCGTCGTCCGCGCCCAGCGACATTATCGCTTCCCGAGCTCCGGAGCTCTCAGGTTGTTGAGGAGTGAGCGGCAAGGCGCAGCAGATTGGACGACGTCGACGACGAAGTCTTCTCGTTGCGTTGGCGCCAACTCTTGTCGGGAATCGGAATTTGGCGGGAATGCTAGAATCACTATACCCTGTTGCCAGAACCTGCTCGCCACTCACCACCAGCATCGTATCAATCGCACCACCAGCCTGAAGCGATGCTGCGTCTCGTCCGCGTCGCGAGGAGCGCAGCAGGCGCGTCTCGCTCTGCGCGCGCGCACTCGAACTGCTCCGCGGGCGGCCACGCGCACGTCAAAGTCACCAAGAGCAGCAGCTCGCGGCTGCCAGCCACTGGTCCGGGACTCGCCGACTTCATCCGCGAGTCTCGCGGCGACGAGCATGTGGCAGGCGCGGCGGCGCTGCAGGAGGAGAGCGAGATGAACTTCCCGGCGGCTGTGCGCTCACTCGAGGAGCTCGAGGAGCAGGCGGCGGCGCGTTCGTTCTACATCGAGACGTACGGGTGCCAGATGAACTCGTCCGACTCGGAGATCGTGCGCGCGATCCTGCTGGAGCACCGGTACGTGGCCGCGGCCGCGCCCGAGGATGCCGACATCGTGCTGCTCAACACGTGCGCCGTGCGCGAGAACGCTGAGTCCAAGATTTGGAACCGCCTCGAGCAGCTGCGGCAGGTGAAGGCCAAGCTGCTGCGCGCGAGCAGCAAGCGCAAGGCGCCCAAGCAGCTGCCGACCGTCGGCGTGCTGGGGTGCATGGCCGAGCGCCTCAAGACGCAGCTGCTCGAGTCGGACAAGATGGTGGACCTCGTCGTCGGCCCGGACGCGTACCGCGACATTCCTAACCTGCTGCGCGTCGTGCGCGGCGGCAACGCGGCCGTGAACGTGCAGCTGTCGCTCGACGAGACGTACGCCGACATCGCGCCGGTGCGCTCGGACCCGGAGAGCCCGTCCGCGTTCGTGTCTATCATGCGCGGCTGCAACAACATGTGCTCGTACTGCATCGTGCCGTTCACGCGCGGCCGCGAGCGCAGCCGCGTGTTACAGTCAATCGTGGACGAGGTGCGAGCGCTGCGCGACCAGGGTGTAAAGGAGGTTGTGCTGCTCGGGCAGAACGTCAACAGCTTCCACGACAAGAAATCGGCGGGCGCGGTTGAGAAAGGCCGCGGGTACGTTGCGGCCGAGGGCTTCAACAACATGTTCCGCGCGCGTGACGCGCCCGGCTTCCGCTTCGTGGACCTGCTCGACGAGGTCTCGCGCGTGGACCCGGAGATGCGCATTCGCTTCACGTCGCCGCACCCGAAGGACTTCCCGGACGACGTCTTCGACCTCATGCACGAGCGCTTCAACATCTGCAGCAGCATCCACATGCCGGCGCAGAGTGGGAGCTCCACCATGCTCGCGCGCATGCGGCGAGGGTACACGCGCGAGGCGTACCTGGCGCTTGTGGACAACATGCGCGCGCGCATCCCGGGTGTGGCGATCTCGTCCGACTTCATCGCCGGCTTTTGCGGCGAGACAGAGGAGGAGCACGCGGACACGCTGTCGCTCATGCGGCACGTGGCCTACGACCAGGCATTCATGTTCGCGTACTCCGTGCGCGCGCGCACGCACGCGGCGCACCGCATGGAGGACGACGTGCCGAGTGACGTGAAGCTGCGCCGCCTGCAGCAGGTCATCGACACGTACAGCGAGGTGGTGACGCGCAAGAACGCGGTCGAGGACACGGACCGGCTGCATGTGGTGCTTGTGCAGGGTCCGAGCCGCCGCTCGAGCGACGAGAAGCCGATGCTCACGGGGCTCACGGATACGCAGAAGCGGTGCGTGTTCCCGGACCACATGCTGCCGGGCTCGTTGCGGGACTTCCAGCACCTGGCCGGTCCCCAGCTGGCGTCCGCGTTCCTGCCGCTGCCGCCGCTCGCGGCGGAGGGCGTGCGCGCGACACGCGGTGACTACGTCCTGGTGCGCGTGCACGAGGCCGGGCGTCACACACTGCACGCGACGCCCGTGGCGCGCTCGACGCTGCAGGAGATTGCCGCACTCGTGCCGCGCAGCGAGCTCGGCGCGCGCGTGCACAGCCTCGAGGCGCTGGGGCTGTGAGCTCGTGTATTTGTAAGACACTGCTGCATAGTATAGAGAGAGAGAGGGCGAGCTCCGGCCGACCGATCGCCAAGAGTCCCGGGATCACGGTTGCTTCCACGCGTTGTTACTCTGCTTCTCATTCTCTCTTGTCTGCTTGACTGTCTCTGCTGCTACTGCTGCCGTTCTTCGCTCTAGTGCGCACCGACGGCTCCACGCGCAGCTTCGGCGGCGCGCTTCTGCATCTCCATCTGCAGGCTGGCGATCTGAGCAAGGTCATAGCTTGTGTTAGTGCTCGTTCGTCATCCCGTCGCCCGGCTCGGCAGCAGCACACAATATGGTCGTAACGCACGCTTGAGCGGATCTCCACCGCATCCTTCTCCTTCAGCTCGATCTTGGCGTTCACTTTCTGCCTGCAGGAGCCGCCGATGAGCCCGTGAGCCTTCTCTCGTTATCCTCCTCTTCCTAGTCGATCGAAAGAAGCCCACGCACAGCTCGTTGTTGATGAACTCGAGGCGCTTGTTCACGTTCGCCTTAGCCTCGCCAACATCCTGCTTGAGCAGCACGGGGCCGATGAGCTTGAAGACCTTGGCGTCGTCGCCCAGCAGGTCCAGCTCCTGCTCGCCACACGAGTTTTGAGGGTTAGACAGTTGCTCGCTCTCATACAAACTCCAACATCTCACACGTCGCACCTTCTTGACCATCGTGTTCTCATTCGCCTGCTGCGCGTACTGCTGGCGCTGCGTCGCGAGCACCTGCACCTCTGCGCGTATATGTGTATTGTAAGTGAGTGAGTTGTTAACTTGAGGGCGTCACTCTCCTGCCGTGCTTCCTACCTTCCTGCAGCACGCGGTAGCGCGCCATCTCGGCATCCACTTGGTCGGCGCTCATGATGTGTGCTGGGGAAGGAACCTGGAAGAGTGAATTATTATGTGGCAGCCACCAATTTCTTATTGTACTATGCAACACTAACAGGTCGAGCAACTTCCGAGCGGCATCAACACCAAAGTTCATCCAATGTGTGTGCATTCCGACTCGTTCTTCGAGTGCAATCGCAACACTCACTCGAAGCGGACGAGACCTGCGTCCACGAGAAGCCGCAGCTTGCGAGCGAGCGATGGATCCGACTGCAAGCGACGCAGCTCCTGCGGCGACTCCCGGCAGCGCTGCAGCCGTGCCATGAGATCTGCATCCGAGAGCGCCTGGAGCAGCTCGGGCGATTGCAGGATCTTCTGCACTTGGGCATCTTCCTCCGGCGAGCGGTCCATGTTGGCGATGGCAGCGCGCCGCGTTTCGTCCAAATCCACGATCCCAGTTGGTGCGGAGTGCGAGGCGGTGGCTGGTTGAGCCCGAGGTTGCTGGACGAGCAATGCCGCCTTGCCGTCAAGACGGTCATCATCGTCGCGGGCGCTAGAACTCTGGCTGTCATCCTGTTGTTGCTTCTGCTGCATGGCAGCAGCTTCCTGATCTTTGCCAAGCTGTCGGGACCAAGTAGTGCACATGTACACATAAGTCTCGGGCGACTCTACAGCAGCAGCACATTTGAACATGAGCAGTAGCACAGCCAGACCTCCTCGAAGTGGTTGCCCAGGAATCCTAGAAAGTCCTGCAGCATAGCCGACACCGCTGCGTCATTCCGGTACTTGCGGATCGCTGCCTCCGGATCGCGCTGCATCTCGTCGATCGCCTGGGTGAAGCGCGGGTTCTGGAGCGCTATGAAACCACGAGAGCAAGAACTGCATGTCAGACAGCTCGACAGCTTCGAATCGTATGCGTGCACAACACGCATCTAGCGCAGCGATCTTGCGCACTCACCAAGCGCGAGCCTCGGGTTATGCGCTAGCTTCTCGAAGAACTTCGCGTTCATCCATGCTAGCTCATCGTGTTGCAAGCACATCGCAGCAAGTCAGCACTCTATGACACCGAGCGACGTGGCGCGATGCAAGCGAGACAAGGCCACCTTTCGGGTCGAGCTGGTTCATGCTCTTGAGCGCGCTCTGCACCTCAGGGAACACGAAGCGCGAGTCGGAGGACGCTTTCTTCTCCTCTTCGTCTTTCGTCTGCTGCTTGACGATTAGCAAGTCCTCTCGCTGTCGTCCCCAATGCATCAGCACAACGCACAACAGGTGAGCGAAGTCCCACATCCTTGCAGATTCCCTTGCACCCTCGCCACACCGTCGGCATGTTCTTGTTCTGCTCACTCGCAGCCTTCCGAGCCGCAGTTTTCGCTTTAGCCGCGCCACCGGCACGAGGCTTGGCGTTGAAGAAGCCCTTCTTGAGTCCGTCGCCGAACGTGCGGCTGTTGCGCTCCTTCTCCTGGCGCCGACGCGTCTCGTCCTTGGCCCGCTGCGCGACCGCCACCATCTCGTCCATCAAACTCGTCTCCTCCTCCTCCTCCTCTCTCTGATTGTCTCCCTGCTCACTCCTGCGGTCGCTCTCCAGCTCCAGCGGCGGAGGTTCGTCGTTGTCGTCAGTAAAGCCCATCCCTACTGCTGCTGCTGCTGCTGCTGGTGTTGCGCGCGCCACCTGAAGCTCCTTCATCGCACTCGCTTCTTCGCGATTGATCGAATCGAGAAGTCGGAGACCACTAGCCTCCCGATCTTTCGCCCTCCCAGCTGAGCTCTTGCCATGCGGCGCACAGACCGTCGCCGAGCTGTGAGTCACGGCAGCGACAGCCAGCGAGAGCCCGTCAAAAGCGTGTGTGTGGCGTGCGGCGGGCGGAACCTCCTCAAGCTCCCGCAGCCCCGCCAGCCGCAGTCGCAAGTCAGCGTGCTCGTCCAGTGTCGTGCGTGCGGACTTATCGCGCCGGATGCAAGCCAACCAAAGCCGCGGAGCGGCTTTGCAGCAGGCTATGAGCCTCTCGAGAGATTCAAGGCACAGAGTGCGAGCCTTGGTGTCGTCGAGCTTCTCATAAGCAAGAGATTCAACTGGAAGAGAGAGAGAGAGCTGCTACCTGTCTGTCTGTGTGTCTGCCTCCAGTCATGGGAGACGAGATCCTCGACGCCTTCACCCACGAACACGTGCGGCGACAGCTTCAGAGTGCGCTCGAGTATGGTGCGGAGCCATTGCACTCAAGACACTGTGGTGCTCTTGCAAACGATCGAATGTGACTTGCTCTCGTGTACGATTCAGCCCAGGGCGACGTCGCGCTCATCTGCCACGTGCGTACAAGCTGTGATGAAGGCTCATCTATCCTCTCTCAGTCTCACCTTCGCGTGATCTCTTTCACTCACTTTCGGGACACAGCGATACCTGCCCGTGGCGCTTGACGCGTTCGCGCATGTGGTGAGCAAGTACGGCTTCGCAGAGAGCGTCGAGGGCGTGATGGAGAGCGTGCGGGTGATGGCGACCCTCGCCAAGGACGACGAGTACATCGTACAGCGGCTCGTGCGCATTCGCAAGGTCCTCACGCCTACAGGTGAATGGGCTCGCGAGGACGCGGCTGCCGATCAGGAGGATGCCAGGAAGGGACAGCTCGAGCTTGAGGCAGCACGGAGAGAGCAGGAGGAGGCACAGCGATCCGAGGAGCTCGCGCTTGAGAACGCGCGCAAAGCCAAGCTGCGAGCACGCAAAATCGCGCTGGGACTCGACCCGTCCGTCCCTCGCCTCCCGCTGGTTTTGCAGTCGCCTCCAGCTGTCTTCATCACGCACGCAGGTCGCAGTGTGCGGCTTCGTGCGAACGTGCGCTTCGCCAAGAGCTTTCAGTGGTTCGTGGACGGCAAACCGGTCGAAGAGGACGATACGTGCGTGCGAGGCGTGCGCCGCAGCTCCCTGCTGCTCTGCAGGCTCTCGAAGCGAGTTGAAGGCGAGTACCATTGCGTGTGCGAGAACGAGGAGGGCGCGGTGAGCACTCGCAGCTGCCGTGTGAGCATCGTGGCACTCCATTCGCGCCGGCTGCTGAGTCGCAAGCTGCGCGGACTCGCGGCATCGCCGATCACTCCAGTCGGCTGGAAGAACGCCGTTGTCTTCTGTGCCGCAAACTCGGTGCAGCTCTTCCACGTCACCACGCTCGCCGCCGTGAAAGTGCTCCCGGCACTGCCGAGCGCCAGTCACCAGACACTCGCGTGGGATCCGCAGACAAAGCTCCTCATGAGCGCGTCGAGTGTCGCCGGACGCAAGCAGGAGCTTTCGCTTTACACGCTCGACTTCACGGCCGTTGATGCTGACAGCTTGTCCGGCAGTGCTGCAAACAGTGACACCATCCGCGCGGGTGCTAGCGCCGCGCCAAAGTCCAAAAGCAGGCAGCTTGCTCCTTCGTCCTCGCCAATGGCTCGCAACGCTGAAAGCAACGGAAGTGCAATCTCGCGCTTGCTGGCGACCCACCGAGTGGCGGAGTTGAGCGAGGTGCACGCAGCGCAGTTTTTCGCAAGCGGAAAACTGCTCTTGCTCTCGGACCGGAAGCGCCGAGCAGCGGTGTACGAGCTTGCGCCGTCGCTGACATGCCGCCAGGTGATGGAGTTCGATGACCGCATCTGCCACGTCGCGAGCTGTCAGCTTGAGAGCGCCTTGACGATCGCGCTGCGCGGAAGGCCGTACCTCCAGCTCTACTGTCAGCCACTGAGCTCTGACGTCTCCACCACTCCTAGCTCCAGTTCCGGTTCTACACTCGAACTCGAGCAGCTCTTGTTCCGGTTCCCGGTGACGTGTTCGGCTTTCGACGACCGCGGCTCGTACCTTGCAGTCGCTGAGGCGAGCTGTCTCAAAGCCTGGATCTCGGTCGTGAGCGTGCGAGTTCGGCGACCGCCTCGCCTGCCGAGCAAGAAGCGCTTTGAGGCACACGTGGGCAAAGTGTCGGAGCTCCGGTGGACCAGCGCCGTGTCACCGCTGTTGCTCTCGAGCGGCTTCGACGGCTACGTCCGTATCTGGGACATCGAAGCCGCTGGGTGCATGCTGGCGATCCACCTGGACTACCGCGGCATCTATTCGTTCGCGCTCGTGGATGGTAGCAGTAGTAGCAGCAGTAGCAGTAGCGGCGCAAGTCCGAATACCAACGACTCGGGAGCTGCAGCGACGACAACGACCGACAATGTCGAGTCCAACGCCCCCGACCCGGTGCTTCTGGCGCTCGGGTACACCGAGTGCCGCGTGCAGACCCGTGCGATGGTGCAGTTGCGGGAGTTCGAGGCGTCGCGCCGTGTCGAGATCGGCACGCACGCAGCAACGATTCAGAAGCACTGGAAGGGGATGCAGACGCGGGAGGCCATCCGGAAGTTCCTTCGAGCCGCATGAGTTCACTGGCCACTGTGGTTAGTGGCAACCAGCAAGATGCTAAACGTGTGCAAGATGATCAGATCGAAGTGCAATAACAGTCTTATCTCGATCCAAAGCTGTGTTTTGTGTTGCATGTGCTCTCCTTGACAATGTTGCCGCTCACACACCAATCGACCGTCTCACCATGTCGGTGTCGCCCGAAAGAAGGGCGTCGGCACTGCTGACGCTCATCGCGTCGAAAGCCATCGTGCCCGGATCGTTCGCCGACGTCAATGCGAGCGCCGCCAGGCCTGATGACGAGCAACGCACGCACAGCATGCACATGATGTACGCAGCGCGCATGAGGTATCTCGACGACATAGATCAGGTGCAGCCAGACCCGCTCTTCATGACGCGCAAACAGGCGCAGAAGGCGGCGCAGCGCCACGATACGTCCGTGACGCTCAAGAAGCTCGATGGCGTAGGACCGCCGGCGCGCAAAGTGAACGCCACAAGCGCAGCCGCGAACGCTGCGGGACTAGTCGCGTGGAAGAAAGCCAACAATGCCCGCGCTCCTGGAGACGAGCGCAGCCAAGTCTGGGAGGCCAAGTTTCAAGCCGGTTGCCACTTCTGGCAGAACGTTGAGACGTCTGAGTGCCGAACGACTCCGCCGCCGAACGCGCAGTACATCGGAGGTGACGACATGCGCTGCCTATCAGGCGCTGGCAGCGACGACGATAGCGACGATAATGACCCGCCGTTCCCCGACAGCTTCGCGTTCCTCGACACAAGCAGAAAAGCTCAGTAGCTGCTGCAGCCTCATTAGCAGATGCGAATGCAGCGACCGATAGACGCG
>JAASFW010000285.1:0-24818 GCA_023334005.1 Globisporangium orthogonon | reverse complement strand
GTCATGTGCCCTTCACCACCACCACCACTACCAGACTCCAGCACTAGACTCCAGCTCCAGTACCAGCAGCTCTAGCTGCGAGCTCATCGTGATGCTGCAGATCTTTGCGCTCATGATACAACTGAGCGCGCGGCTCTCATGACGACATGGATGAATGCGAGCGAGCGAGCGAGCGCACTCTCTCACCGAAGTCTTGCCCCAGTCACGGAGAGAGCTGCTGGTCGCGGTCTCGGGCATTTAAGATGCTCAAAGGGTGTCGATTTAGTGGCTTATCAAAACATCGTTACATCCGAAACGTGAAAAGCGTTACAGACAACTCACCCATCATTTTTGCACCCAGTAAGACCTCAAAAAATGGATGTTTATCCATTTTAAAGCAGCTTCCTTAAATACCTTAATAATGGAATAGTGTTCATATTTACAGCAACTTAGTCCTTATCGGTAAATACACAAATCTTGCTCCATATTCGCTCAGAATGAGGCTATATCGGTAAAGTTACGAAATTTTGAGCAAAAACCATTAGGTTACGGCTATTTTTGTAAATACTAGTTGGTAGCGCTAGAGAGGTATTGCGTGCGAGTATCAGAGGTAGCGAGCGAGGAGATACTTGGATCAATCTCACTCATTGTCGTACACGCCGTCGAGCCATCCCCGGTGCATAGCGAGATCACCGACACACCAAACTTTCCACTCGAGTACAATCATTGCCATTCACGCCGTCGAGGCCTCCTCGCTGGTACTTCTGCATGCCGCAGCCGAAGGCATCCGTCGCACACATTTGGATGTTGATTTCGAGGGTGGTGGTGGGCAAATCTAGCACCACCACCGGCGTTGCCTACACAGTCAGTAGAACTCGGCCAGATCCTTGCCCTGCTTCTTGAGGTCGTCGGAGATCGCCTTGGCGTTCAGCCCGCTGTTGGAGCCCACGGCAGTGCATCCACCGCAGCGGTGCACCGCGATGACAGTGTAGTCCTTCGCGCTGACCACGGGCGCGCCAGAGGAGCCGCCGACCGTGTCCGCCATGTACGCCACCTGATCGGCGATGTTGCCGCTACACGCGGTCTTGGCCTGGCCGACCTGCGCCGTGATGGCCGCGTTGTCGTTCTTCGCCGACACGCGCTTCGCGTATGCGTTCGGGTGGTGCGGGATGAAGAGCTCCTCACCGTTCGTGGCGCCGGCGGCGCGCAGCTTGAGGAAGCCAAACTTGGCCACGAGGTTGCGATTGGCGCCCGAGAGGTCGAGCTTGAGCACAGCGTAGTCGAGTGCGACGTTCACGGCGTGGAGCTGCGCGTTGCGCGCGAAGTCCGTGCCCTGCGCGCCCATCTGGATCTTCGAGTCGTCCGCGCACTCGGCGCTCTCGGCGCCGAATTCAAGGATCGCCTCGCGCGCGGCGTCCTCCGTGCGGATGCAGTGCGCGGCTGTGAGGAAGTACCCGCCGGGTCCGAGCAGCGCGCCGGAGCACGGGACCGTGCCGTTGACAAGTACGCGCGCGACCGCCTGTGCTTTGAGGTACATCTGCACGTCGCTCGTCGCGTCGCTGATGAAGCACTTGGCCGGGCGCGAGTCATCAGCACCGCAGTTCTCCTCCTGCGCGGCGGCGCGCATGGCCTTGTAGCCGTCGATCGCGACACTGAAGCCCGCGGCGGCACGCGCCGCTGCGCTCACGCTCGCGGCCGGCACGAGCTCCACGATGACGTAGTTGCCGGCGATGGGTCGCGACCAGAAGCCGCCGGGCTGCGACGCCGCGACAGTGAAGTTCTCGTTTTGTGCGCCGTGCAGCACGAGCTTGTCGCCGTCCGCGAGCCGCAGCGCGCTGAAGTGCACAGCGAGCGACTTGGTGGACGCGGCGTCGCTCGGTGCGAGCTTGAACTGCGCCGGCGTGCCGTCGGCCGCCGCCTTGAGTGTCAGCGGCTTCTGCAGCGTCACGGCGGCGGCCGCTAGGTCCATCTGCAGCGGCGCGCCTCCCGCAGCCGCCGCAGAGGTCATGATGACGCTCTCGGACGCCTCCTGCGCTGATGTTGAGACGGGCGCGGCGAGCGCCAGCAGCAGCAGCAGCAGCGCCGCGGATCGCGCCAGCATCGTGCGGAGGTAGTGAGAGTGAGAGTGACGGACGCCTTGGCAGATCGCCGTTGCTTGCTGGTACAGTTGGTGCAGCTAATGCAGATCGTGAAAGTGCATCCTGGCGAGACGAGAGGTGGCTGGCGAGGACCTCTGGCTCTATTTTGCTAGCCGGAGTGGAGAAAGAGTGACACATAATAGGGGCACGATGTTTTGGCGGTTGAGAACTCCCTCAAGAAAGTGACAACATGCTCTCCTATCTGTTCAACCGAGGTGCGAAGCAGCGAGTGAAGTAGACGATCGACTTGCATTGTGAGTGGGTGGACAGAGAAGTTCGTCGACGGGATGGATGAAGATCGGAGACCCCGTTCACAGTACTTGAAAAGAGAGCGAGGATGAACTCCAGACATTGACGTGACAGCACAAACTTCCTCCAACGAGACATAGCAGCAGTGACCAAACATGCAGCTCTGAACCGAAGAAAAGAACGTCGGGTTTCAGCTCGTGAACGAGAGCACATCGTGTAGCTAAGATGCCTGGCAACTTCAACCGCTCCTGCTTCGCCGACTGCTACCCCGTCCTGGTGGATCGATGGTCCAGCACCTTTATATACTGAACGAGTTATAAGCAGTGTGCTCTCTCTTTTGCGCGAGTCATTCATACTCAGAGGTTCGGGATGTCGACCACGGGCGTGATGCACCTGTCGTAGATCGTCGAAAAGAGCGCTTCCTGCGCCGCGTCGATGTTCGCCGCTCGGAACGTGTTGTTCCACGCCGATTCGTACCCCTTGACGCACATCTTGACGGCGTCCGCGAGGTCTGAGTCCATGATCGTCGTCGGGTTCCAGTCGGCGTTGACACGCATCGCGTTCTGAATCGGCGCATCAATCAACAGCATGCGCGACAGAGAGAGAGAGAGTTGTGAGATCGCTGAACAGGCTCAAACGCTCCCACGATGTATTAGTAATTGATCTTGATCACGCACGTTGCGGCGGAGATTGCGGTGGCTGTTCGTCGAGGCAGCGCTGGTGGTCGCCGTCATCGTGACGGCAGCGACCAGCGCCACTGTCAGCATCTTGAACACTTGCATCGTTTTCTCGTGAAGCTGTTGCTGGCGGCTGCTGCTTTACTCACGTGCTGGGCAAAAGCAAAATGAAGGGGTTCTCTAGTAGCGTATCTTCTCTAGCAGTCGCAGACGCTCCATGAACCGGCGCCGTGGTGGTGACTCTGTATGAAAGATCGCGTGGTGCAGTATTCACAACAAATCATTCTAGAAGTGCTGCGTCATTCTGTACCTGATTGGGTGATCGCGATGATCGGTATCACTTCCAGCAAACCCATTCTGCTCACAAGTGACGATTCATGCCTATCTCGACTCTGTCGTGGAATCTGCATGTGGTACTCCTTCACGGCAGCTTGAGCGCGCCGACAAAGTCCAGCGACAGCGGTGCATCGTCCCCGCAATCGGTGGTCGGGAGGAGCTTCTCGTGCGCGAGCCACTCGCGGTTGTACAGCTTGCTGCGGTAGCGGTCGCCGCCGTCGCACAGGATCGTGACGATCGTCGCGCCGGGGCCGAGCGCGCGCGCCATCTTGACGGCCCCAACTGCATTCAGCGCCGCACTCGGGCCGACGAAGATCCCGTCGTGGCGCAGCAGGAAGTAGGCCATGTCGACGATCTCCTGGTTCGAGCCCATGATGCCCTTGTCCACCTTGGCCTCGCGGAAGTTGGGCGTCACGCGTGGCAGCCCCACACCCTCGGCGATCGTCGAGCCCGCGCTTGTCGGCACGACCTCGAAGCCGTCCTTCATCGAGCTCGTGGTCTGGCCGTCGTTGACGAACCGCGAGAGCCCGGCGACCTCCTCCGGGTCGACGATCCACACCGCGCACTCCGGCTTCTGCTCCTTGAGGAACTTGGAGACGCCCGCGATCGTGCCCGCAGTGCCAGATGACGTCACGAAGCCGTCGATAGCACCGCCCGTCTGGCGCCAGATCTCAGGGCCAGTCGTCGTGTAGTGGGCCATCATGTTGGCCGTGTTCTCAAACTGGTGTGAGGTAGATAGATAGTGGTAACCTTATTAGCGACGGTTGGTGCATCAGTAGTAAGGCACCTCGAAGACGTCTCCCTCTCTCTCTAACCTGATTGGGGTACACGGCGCGCTCCGTGGCCGCCGCGAGCCGCTGCGCGACGTGGTAGAAGTGATGCTCCGTGTCGAACATGGACGCCATGGGCTGCACGAAGACGCGCGCGCCCATGACCTGCATGAGCTCGATCTTCTCGCGCGCAGTTTTCTCCGGCATCGTGAAGAGCGTTTTGTAGCCGCGCGCGGCCGCCAGCAGCGCTAGCGACACGCCCGTGTTGCCGCCCGTGGCCTCGACGATCGTGTCACCCGGACGCAGCAGCCCGCGGCGCTCGGCGTCCAGGATCAGGAATTTGGCCGCGCGGTCCTTCACGCTCCCGCACGGGTTCATGAACTCGGCCTTCGCGTAGATCTTGCAGCCCGTGAGCCGCGAGAGCGACTTGAGCTCGAGCAGCGACGTATTCCCGACAGCGCCGAAGAGATCAACCGGCGCCTCCGACGCGGTTGGCGGCTGGGATGCAGGTGGGGAAACCGGCGGCGGTGAAGATGCCGGTGGGGACGGCGAGGGGGTCGACGGCTGCAGCAGAAACGCGCCGCTCGCGACTCCGCCAGCGAAGCAGCCGACGGGCAGCGCCGCTCGCCGCAGCAGCGAGGAGGACATGAGGAGTGCGATTTCAGAATGATACGGATCACGGTTACACGAATGTAACCTGCACGTGTAACCAATACAACTCGGAGGAGATTGTACAGAAGACGGAGGCTCGTGGTGGATGTATGTATCTCTGATATCGCGAAGCGCGGCATCTGCAGTGCGATGCTGTGCAACTAGTCAGACAATCCAATCTACTTCGAACTGGAACATGATGGGTAGATGAAGTTGAGGAACTCATCGCGCCGTTCGCGAGTACCATCAACAGCACGGGCCTGGCTTTCGTATAGCGTCGAAAAGCCTTTTCCACGAAGAGCTCAGCCGTGTAGATCGATCGATGTGATATACCTCGCTGCCACCAAACATTTGGTGAAAGCGATACTGAGGCAGTGCCAATATCTTCAGTTTCATATGCCTGGGCAAGTCGAGAACAGAAGAAAGGCAAAACGAGTCACACAACTCGGATGTCTCTGCGCTACTCATACCCACAAGAAGCGCTCGTATCTTGTATCGGTATGCTTGACGCAAACACGTTTTCATTAGTCATCCTCTCTCGAAGTCGCGTCGCCACCCATTCACTTGCAGCTTTTAGTCATTCAATCACGAGTCCTCGCGGAAGAGCTCGATAAACTCGTCGATGTCGAGCGTCGCGTTCGTGTTCACATCAAAATGCGCGATAACCTTCTGCACATCCTCCAGTGTGAGTTGCGCCGACTCACTGCGTGAGCCACTGTCGTAAAATTTGTCGTTGTACTGGAGCGCACTGAAAAGCTCATCGGCATCGATATTGCCATCGTGATCGAGGTCGTAGAGCTATAGATCGACAACAGCATACCCACAGACAGGTTCGTTAGTGTGAATGAGGAAGAAGGAGCGTTATACACAATAACGACATGGTGACCTTAAAGAGTGCGAACAGCTCCTTCAGCTGCTCTGGGCTTAGCTGCCGTCGCTTCGACTTCTTGGCTTTCTCCGCACACTCGAGCAATTCGCAGAAGCGGAAGATGTCTGGAAGCACGTTCGGTTGGTCAGTGTCACCGCCAAAGATCGCGCCAAGCAGCTCTTGCAAATCGATGTGGCCGCTTTGGTCCTTGTCGACGCTGCTGAAGATACTCATGATATTGTCTTGTAAGCCCGAGCCGGAGAAGATCCCCGCACCGTCTCGTAACTCGCGCAGTGTGATCGTTCCGCTCTGATCCTTATCCAGCTTCTGGAAAGTGCGATAGATGTTCACGATATCATCGCGGCTGTGCGACCCGAACCTTTCCTGCCGCAGCAGTGCAGCATCTGAGCGCATCCTGAGCTTCTTCGCGGCTGTCGTCTCGATCTCAGGTTCCTTCGCTTTCTTTGCTTCATTCGAGTTCATCTTGGATTTTGCCTTCGCAGAAGAAATTGGACGATCAGAGGGTGATCTGGACTTCTGGCGATTACTTGGTGCACTCGAGACCTTCTTCAGATGTGTCTGTTGCAGGATTTCACTACTAGAGCTTCGATTCGCGAGGTCCAACTCCAGAACGTGCTGTTGCCCTTCCTGCTGCTGCTTCAGGTTTGAATCCGCCGAACGTCTTCGTGCTACATTCCTGGGCATAGCATCAAAAAGTTTCGTTGTGCGCCGATTTCGTTCCACCTCCTCCTCCATCGGCGGATCTTGCATCAGTTGATCGTACTGCCGAATGAGATCTTGTATCGAGTGGTGTGGCGCCGACAGAGCACCACTGGCAGCATTGTTATCGTCGCCTTCGCTATCCTTTCCGGATAGCTTCAGTGTTGAGTGCAGCGTGTTGCTGCGAAGCTGCTGAATTGATGCTGTGGCAGCGGTAGATAATGTCGGAGCCGATTGAGTGTGGTTTGTGCCTTCTAATCGTTTTTGCCGCAACGACATGCTTGTTTTCATCTTCATCGTCTTTGTCTTTGCTCGCGGCGGAAGGTTCTCGACGATCATGCAGCTCGCTCCGAGCTTCTCCAGCAAGAACGATGACGGCGCGAGATCAATCCGCTCGCCGCTGTTACGAGGATAGCGCGGCAAGTGGGACGCTGACCCGGCACTAACGTTTGTCGACAGTGATGCCTGGCTACGGCGCACATTCTCGTGGTGCAGATTGCTGTACATTTGCTTCTCGCGGTTGAGACTGCCGACGCTCCAGTTATCCTTGTCATGATAAGGTAGCTCCTGCACAGACTTCTCGAGCGCCGGCAGCAAGTTCACATCGTCTGCTTGATCAAAGTCGGCAGTCTTTATCAGTTCTCCGAGGCCACTTTCGCCTTCTTGTTCTGCATGCTCTTGGTTGCCTGGCAGCGAAAGTGCTCTATTGGACTCGGACTGCGAGTGTTTGCTGAATGAATCGTCGTTCCTGGCGTCCCCAGTTTTCTTTGCCATCATAATCTTCTGCATGCGGTGCTGAAACTTGGAGCGTTCAAGCTCCCACGCCGCCTGCCGCGCGACTTGGAAGTCGCTCTGTTTCCATGTTGTCTTCCCATTAAGCTGCTCGAAGAGCCGAGTGGCTTCATTGTTTGATTCTTGCTGTGCTCCTTCACTTGCACCGTCGGTAGCATGGGAACGGCAAAATACCGACATGCCGAGAGTTGGAGCACTCTTGCTTGCGCTAAGCTCCACGGCTGTCGATTTGCGCCGCTTTCGACGCAGTTCGACGACGGATTGATGCCGAGCTCCCATGTTCTTGAGCTTGGTCGCCTTCATTTCGTTCCAGATCGCTTCCGCTTGTTCGCGCTTTGCCTGTGCGGCGGGCTGAAGATCAAGCTCCCACTTCCAAGCGCTACTATCACCAGTGATGGAATCACCTGTGGAGGTAGAAGTAGGTCCGCCTGTGCTACCGCCGGCGACTGAGGGAGCAAGGTTGCCTAAACATGTGCCGTCGAATGCCCACACCTTCACCTTCTTGTCACTACCACACGTGAGGATTCCTCGAGGCTCCTCGACAGTGCGCAGACATCGGATACCGCCTTTGTGCGCTCGCCACCATGCCACGCGCTGGATGTCTGCTGCTTCAATCTGAAGACTGTTCTGGTGCGGAGTAGTGCCATTCCCGACATCATCCGTGCTGATATGTCTCGCGCTGCCGTTCGAGCTGTTTCCGGTGCTGTGTTTGCCTCGAAGCCGCTTGGCGTTCTTTCCCTGGCGCAGGAATCGACGACGCGGGTTGTACGAACGTAGGTGACTTGACGGCAAGCTCTCTTCTCGGAAAGCACGCACAGACGACTTTGTGATCACTTGCGAGATATCAGAGACACAGACCGTGCCGTGGTTGTCTCCACAAAGCACCAAAAAGCGTCCGCGCCGAATGTCGTTCGCCATCAACTCGCCGCCTTCTTCATCGTAGAACACCTGGCAACAACTGATCCCCTCATTTTTCTCATAACTGCTGTCATTGTGATCTTGAGAGTCCTTGGACGGTGATGGCGTGGCTGTCAATGGTGTGGCGACCGTCGGGCGAAAGCAAACAAGCAGAGTCGTCGACTTCTGCATCGATCCGAGAGCCCAGATGCAGACCATGCCGTTCTCGTGGCCTGACAGCAGTAGTGGGTACGGCTCGATAAACTCCAGCGCATTCACGTCCGCTTGTACCATCGAGTGTGACGCTACCGCTGCAGAGCTGCCGCGCACACTCTCTGAAATGGAGCTGCAAGTGTCCTCCAACAAAAAGTAGATGTAATCCCAGATCTTGATCGTGCCGTCCGTGCTGCCGCTGGCGAACAGAGAAAGCGCGTAGCAGTACGCCAGACACTTGATGTCCGCATCATGTGCTTCCGTGATACAGCGCAGCAGTGCATTCGAGCTAGCATTGTCATCATAGAGTCGCAGTGAACGATCCCATGACGCCGTCAGCACGCACTGGTCTTCCTTGCAGTACACGATCGCCGATACGTGGAGTTGGTGAGGCGTCCAGTGCTTGAGGATTGCGCCGTTGAGGTAGTTGAGGACGACGAGCTCCCCGTTCTGCGTGCCGAACACGATCTTTCGTTGTCGCGCGTCTAGATCCACGCACGTAATGTCCGATGTCGTTATTGAGCCATAGGTGCGAATGAGCGCGCCAGATGATGCGTCCCAGATTCGAATCTCCTTGTCTGTGGTTGTGAGGAGCGTGTACGAGACACTGTTGTAGAGAACAACGCTGGACTCGAGAACCTTGGGCTTGAGACGCACGCGCTGAAACAGTTTGAGTTTATGCATACCTGCAGCGAGGATCGACTGCCCGTTGTTGAGTACTGCGAGCGAGTGTGCCTTCCAGGGGTACTTTTCTACGCCGACTCGGAATGTCTGTAGACACCGACTGTTGCTCTTCTCCAAATCATTGCTCTCCATCGAGAGTACATTTGCGAGGTTCCACCACTTGAACCATCCTTCGTCGTCGACAGTGATTGCTTGGTCGGCAAGCAGTGCTGTGGCCGCTGCTGCAGCTGCGCTTGTCGACGACTGTGCCGCATTGATCAGGCGCTCTGTCTGGCTCGCAAACGCCGCCGAAGTGATGAGCTGGATGCAGCACACGGGAGACGTGTGGCCCCAGAGCTTGAACACTGGAGTGGTCGCGAGGGCCGAGATATCCCAACCGAGCACTTCACACTCAAACCCCGCACTGATGAAGAGATGGCTCGACAGTTTGGTCAGCATGCGTACGCCACGGCGATGTCCTTGCCGCACTGCCTTTGGTTTCAGCGAAAGCGTATCCCAGAGGTAGATCATGCTGTCCATGCCACAGGACACAAGCGTCTCAGCATTGAGCACGAGCAGATCTTGGAGAAGATCGGTGTGCTTCTTGAGCGTCGCGATGGGCGTAACCTCGCACCGGCCCTTAGAGTCATGCTTCTTTTCGCGCTCAACCAGCCATACACTGATCACAAGATCAGCCGAGATCGAGAACAGGTGCCGTGTCGGTGCGTTCCATTCGAGCACCCGCTGAGGTCTTGGAGTGTGTACGACTGCAAGCGGCACTGGAGTCTCGAGTGCGCTGGTGCTTGTCGCGGTGAGGATTGTTGTTGCCCAGAATGTGAGCTTGAGATCGCCAGCTGAGACCGCGAGGAGCTCGACTACGCTCAAATACTTTAGCGCTTGCACGGGGGAGCGCTCGGAGCGAACTTCGTCCTGATCGCGACGGTACCCTGGAATGTAGCAGAGCGGGTGAAAGTTGTTGACTATGCTTAGTGTCGGAGTGAATAATGTATCATTGCCGCCTCGCGGAGTGGAACTGGGCTCTTCTGCGTCATTCGATTCCGTGTTGTCTGACAAACCACCATGATTCGTCACGTTGGTATCTGCATCGTTGGAGAACAATGTCGTTGGGTCGATGATCTCGACCACTGGTCGCGTGTTCTCGTACAGTAGCAGACGACGAAAGTCCTGCATGAACTGTATTCTCTTCGGCGGCCGATTCAGGAGATCGGCGAAGCGCGGGTTCTCTTCATACTTCATGTCTCGCCACTCCGTCTCCTCGCTGCTCGTGCCCATACCGCCCTCGATAATGGCGCTCGTGAACTCTTCCCACTCCATCGTGCCGTCACCGTTCACGTCCACCTGCGCGAAGAGCTCGACCAGGTCTTCGATGAATGGGACGACGTTCTCGACTTCCCAGCTCACGCGGTCGAGCATCGCGCTTACGAACTCTCTCAGAGACAACCCACGACCCATTCGATCGAAATCCTGCTTGAGCAGGTTCAGGTCCTCCACTTGGAGTCGGATCATAATGCCGAGGCATGCCTGATACTGAAGCAGAGCCGCCGCCATGCTGGAGGTGCCGCGATGGGAGCGCTCGCCCACTTTCGTTGATGATCGGAAATAGTGTAATCTTGGACATTTGGTCTCGACAGCTCTTCACGACGAGCATGTCGTCGTCTACCCACAACCTTCCGCCACGACCGACCTCCGCGAGAGGTGCCGCGCACCTTGTTCCCGGAACTTCCTCAAGCCATGTTAGCCCGCGAATCATAAAGCACACCCTTGCCGCAAAGAAAGGAGCGGCAAACGAAAGCGCGGGCGCGAACGAGCTTCCCACGACATCATCGCCATGCTCGACATCTCCAAGACGCCCCATGTCCGCTTCACGCGTACAGCCCACCTCAGCTTCACTTTCGCGCAGTCTCAGTCCACCTCCGACTTCGCCGAAGGGGTGCTTGCGGACCCGACCTGCGAGTGCCAGACGAGCTCACGTATCGCCGCAGTACCAACTCGACACTCTTTCGTCCCCGACTAAAGCTATCAGCGTAAGCTTGGAGGACTACGAGGATACTCAGGTGAGATCGACTGGCGCGAAGCCCTCTCAGTTAGCTGCGTCAACATCTCGTTCTCCACGATCGTGCGCAATATCGGACCTTTGCACCCGCATTCACAGGGAGCAACAGAATCCCGCAGCGCCGATGGATCCAGTAGAGAAAGCCAAGTTGCGCGCGTTTCTCGAGTCTTGGCAAGACGACGAGCCGAGCTTTCGGTCTGCGATTCTATTCTCCGAGTCCACGTTTGCGCAAGCTAAAGGTTGATCTCCGTGCAGATCTCTTGGTGTACGGGTTTGTTCCAGCAACATGCGTTGACAGATTCTCTGTGTTGTGCCTGTCTCTGTGTGTACCAGCTATGGTGTCGGACTGGTCAGCCCCAAACGCATTCCTCTCGGCAATCGCCTACGGCTGCCTCGAGCAATTTGGCTTGTTCATGGAGAAGGACTACCCTTTTCTTCGCGAGATCATCACGTACGTTAAGCATTTGTTTGGTGCTACATAACCTTGACGCCACTTGGGCAAGCTCCCTCGCTCACAACTATGTTTGATGCCAATTCGGATGCTCGCGTTGCCAACTTTGTGTCGAGCAGCGAGCTAGGAGCGTCAATGTACTCCAACTTTGCGGACCTACTGAATCACCAACAATGTCTTCACGAGCGCCGACATGAAGCAGAAGGACAGCGCCACCAACAGAACCCAACACAGCCATTTGAGTCTCGCAATCGTTTCCTCCACTACTTTCAGCATGGGAAACACTGGTTCCAAGATCTCGCCGAGCTGAAACGTGACTGCGAGACGTACAAGTTCACCGCCGCTTCCTCTCAGATCGAGATCCAGCGATTGAACGACAAACTCCTTTCTCAGGAACTGTCCAAGACACACGAGAACACACACCAAAGCCAGCCCTGCGGCAGCAGTGCAGCTAAAAGCTCGACCGCTAGAGCGCAATGCGACTACGACTACATTTGCAACACCGCACCGATGACTCGGATGCGATTCCCGCAACTGCGTAACCTGCTCTATGGTGGACCCGATGATTCAGGTGAGACAGTCGTTGCAAGACTTGACATCCACGCTAGCGACTACGACTTCTGGCCGTGCTGCGAAGAAATTCTGCTCGTGTTTCAATCGCTCCCGCGTAATGAGTCACTGAAGATACTGAGCGCACTTATAGAGAAAGCTGCAGAGCTGAAGCTGCCAGGACTGGGCGAGATGTATGCTGTCGGTGTCGACCTGTTGGACGAGAGGGAGCGCCGGCAGTTCCTTCGTGAATACTTCCTACTCGTCTCATCCGCAGAGTTGCAGGATGCGCTCCAGGAGCGCGACGAGTGCAATGATGAGAAGCGCTGGCAAGTGTTCATCGACGAACTGAAAGTGAGACTCGGCGTCGAGGTTGCTGGAGATGAAGCGGGTGACATCGACACCGCTGACCTTCCGTTTCGCGCATTAGGCACAACTCGCTCGAGTCAATTGAACGCCAAACTCAAGCACTCAGCTACAGCAAAGAAACTAGCTAAGTTCCACTCGGACGAAGCCAAAGTTGGGTCAAAGGTACTGGAAATGGTGGAGCTCTTGGAGGACCTCGCTGTCGAGGCCTCCTTCCTGGACGAGTCCCAGTCCGGATTTTCGAGCGATCTACTCAAAAGGCTTCGCGAATACGACGACGCGACCAAGCGAGTTGCGAAAGCGCGCGAGTTGATGATGCAGTCGAGCCTAAGCAAAGGGAGACCTCAACAGACATATCCTTCAAGCGATGAGCAGAAGGAGTGGAAGGAGTGCGCTTGCCACTGTGGAAATCACCAGCTCGTGCATAAAGATGACCTGGGCGCTCAACTCGAGAAACCCGTAGAGGACGTCGTGGACGACTTTGAGCAACCCGTGGAGGACAATGAGGACGGCTTCGAGAAGAACACGGTCACCAAAGCGCGGCGGAGATCGTCAGCGATCAAGCGACCTTTCTCTGGTAGACGCAAGAACGCCGTGAACTTTGGAGCGCGTCTTTCATCACACCGAGGTTCGACGCCTCAGCTGCGACTGTTTCCACTTTCAGAGGTGTGCCACATGCTCAGCGCGATATTGCATCTCAAGTTCTCTCGGGACTCGACTGAAGGAGCTCTGGTCAGTATCAGCAGTTCCAGAGACCGCGCTAGGAGAGGCTCTGCAGATATGACTTTGTCGATGATGGAAGACCGCTGGAGCTTCCTTCGAAACTCGAGTAAAGAGCCAACATTCAAGAGCCTCGCAAAGGACTATCTTACACGAAAATACGGCATCAAGTCGATCGCAGTCATGCACACGCTCCAGCTCGAGCGCTCACTCGTGTACTTCAGCGCCATGGACAAGCACGTGCGCTGCGAGCTCTTTGCCTGGTTCTTCGGTGCCAACAAGATGCGGCTCGCAAGCAAGGACTACGCCTTCCAGTTCTTCCAGCGGCTCGTCAAGAGCATCATGACCTCGTTCTTGTCCAAGCGATCAGCATCGAGCTCAAACGCAGGATTGAGCTCCAATTTTGTTTCGCAACAACAGCAGCAGCAGTATCAGCTGACTTTCGCGGCGCTTATCTCAGTCTGGGCCGAGTTCATCGGCGACGGAGAAACCTCTACCAACAACACCAACAACAACGCCGCTCTCGTGCGCTACTTGCTCCCGAGTCAGGCAATTGACGCTTGCAACCTGTCGTTTCCTGTGCGCATGAAGGAAGCGAACGAGTACACGAGTTTCTTGGCGACACTGCACCGTTTGGGGCTCGAGAGAGGGCAAGTGGAAATGGAGGCGTTCTTGAAGAACGTGATGGAGGTTTGGCTCGCAATCTTCGACCGCTTCGTTCTTGAGATACACGCGAGTCTCGGCAATGGAATGAGCGATTTCGACTTTGACGCGTTCACTGACGCGGTAGCGCGGAGCGGCATGGAGCTCACCGGCGGAGAGCGCCTCGAGATCTTCGACCTGCTCTCGCAAGAGAACGACGAGTCCGTCGTATCGCGCACCAAGTTGCTCGGGTTCTTCTTGGAAGCAAAGCACCTGCGCGCAAGCTCGTAAGCCGCTTCGTTTGTCTCTTGTCCAGGAGAGGAAGACAGGAACGGCTGTGAAGGCAATGGAAGCAGCGCTGACCAGACCGTGCATGTGTACGTAGTATGTATAAACCGCTTTAGGGAGAGAACGACCGCTTCATTATTCGAAAGGCGGCGCGCAACGAACTCGCAGCGAAGCGCGTCGTCGAGCGCAAGAGCGAGAGAAGCGGCGCGGGGCGATATTATACCTTCGCTTCTATCGGATCAACCCGCCGTCCCCCACTCCCTCCCTCTCTCTCGCTCTCTTTCTCTCTCGCTCGCTCGCTTGTGCGTGTTCCACCACTTGTGGTCTCAGAAAAATGGGTTGTTGGTGCCACTACCACCGCCGCTCGCCCCGCCGAGGTTCACGAACGGCTGATTCAGACCCCCCTGCTTTTGCTGCTGCTGCTGCTGCTGATGCTGCTGTTGAGGAGGTTGCTGGAACTGCTGGAACTGCGGCTGCTGCGGAGGGAAGCCGCTCATGGGGTTCATCATGCCGCCGGGCATCCCCATCTGCTGCGGCGGGAAGCCCATCGGCGGCGCCGCAGCGCTGCCTGGGAACATGGCGCCACCGCCCATCATCGGCGCCCCGAACATCGGGTTCGGCTGCTGCTGCTGCTGCAGCATCGGGTTCATCATCATGTTGGGCGGCTGCTGCATCATCATCGGGTTCATGGGCATGCCGCCGCCAGCCATGCCCATCGCGCCTCCCATACCCATTTGCTGCATGGGGAGGCCGCCCATAGGGGGCGCCAACCCGCCCATTCCCTGCGCAAACGTGTTCATCGGCGGCATCTGCGGCATCTGCGGCATCTGCGGCTGCTGATGCGCGCTCGGTCCAAAGCTCGCCATGATGTTCGCCATCTTGTTCACGTGCTGGCTCGCGGGCGTTGGCGCGGCGAACGCATCTGCGAAACCCGCGCTGCTGCCGCCGGCCGACGCCTGTGCGCTCGAGCCGGTAAACGATGCCCACTCGTCCTGCTTGGGCGCCTGCGGCGGCGGTGGCGGCGCTTGCACCGTCACAGCCTGCGGCGTCGCCGGCGGTGAGCCGAATGCGTCAAAGGTCAGGATATCCTGCGTCGCCGGCTGCTGCTGCCGCGCCGGCGCCGCCGCAGCTGCCTCCGCGCGCCGCGAGGACGTCGAGCCAGTGCGGGAGCTTGAGCCAGTGCGCGAGGACGAGCCGGTTCGAGATCCAGAAGCCGCGCGGCGCTCGCCGCCGCTGCGGCGGTGGCTGTTGTCGTCGTCGGATGCATCGCCGTCGTCGTCCGAGTCGTTGGGGGCGCCGCCGCGGCGGCGAGCGCGCGGGTCGTCGTCGCGCGCGACGAAGCGCTTGCGCTCGTACTTCTCGCGGATCCACTGCTCCTTCTCACGCACGGACGAGTGTTCCGTGGGGATGCGGTAGTCGCGCGGCACGTTCGCCTCGTAGTACTCCTTCGCGCGCGCGTTGCCCCACTTTTGCATTTGCTGTCGCGTGGTTCCCCGCACGTTTGCTAATCAGAGCTCTGACCTTCCGCACAAAGCACGTCGCCCCTGACAGCACAAGCTGCACGCACCGCCACTTGCTCGCTCGTCCACGAGTCGAGGTTTACGGAGCGCACGAACGTCAGGTGGACGCCGAGGCTGCGGTGGATGCCCGAGCACGCGATGCAGATGAAGACGCCGAGGTTGATGGACGCCCAGCGCGGACCTGGAAGGCGGGCACACGCGGCGTTAGGAGAGGGAGCAGAGCGGCGGCGTGCGGAGAGAGCCCCGCGTGGCGGCCGCAAGCCTACCGCGGCAGCCGCAGTCGGCGCAGAACTTGTTCTCCTCGCGCTTCGTGAGCTCATCGAGCAGCTTCTTGAGCTTCGCCTGGTCGTCGGCGGGCTTGGACGCGGTGCCGCGGTGGCTCATGCTTGGGCGCGGGCGGGCGGGCAGGAGGCGGCAGGCAGGCAGCCCAGCGGGGGGAGTGCGAGAGTGCGAGAGTGCGAGCCTCGAGCCGCCTAAATCCGGTTGAACGACGTGTTGAAACGGATGCGGGGAAAGAATCTGCTGTCCGGCTTGGAAACTGTATGCCATCGTGGGAAACCGGTCGAGGGGGAAAATAGACACAGTAGGATAGTGAACCTTGGGAAGAACATATGCCAAATGCGAGGGCTGGCTGGCACTGGTTGAAGTACAAGATCCCAGCCACGGCCCGGTTCTAGTGATTCGTGGCGCCGAGAGGGAAGAGCTTGGCCGCGAGCGCCGTTCCACGCTTCGAACGTTGATTCAGCACACGCAGTGCCGTTGACCGCATCAAGCTGGCAGTAACATCCGTGTGCTCGTCCAGTACTCCGAAGTACTACTGCCATGGCGCGATCATATCGATGCTTTTCGATTGACACACCAGCAAAGCCCTACACCCGCTCGCCAGCTTCGTCACCTCGAAGCTGCTTTCGCTGCCAGCGACTCGCTGATGCTGGATACAGCGAATACGACCGAGCAAGAAGCCTCGTCGGATCGTAATCTCCTTCCCCAATCGACAGCAGTTAGTGATACACGCTTATCGGTGTCGTTGATGTACCAGTCCTAGGAAGTAAGCACCAGTAAGCCTGGCTCGAGCGATCGGTCATCTTGCTGAACTCCAATTCGTAGCGCTTGAGAGATCGTTTTCAGCTTTGACACTACGCGTCGAGGCACCTTCTCAGTCCTCTACTGTGGATGGATACGCTTCCAGCAACTGGAGCGCATGTCTGGAGACTGCAAGCGCGCTTTCGGGATTCCCATGTGAAGACGTAATGCGTTGACACACGTTGCTGCGGATGGTTGGCTCTCCGCGCCTTGCTTCAGCACACTCGGGTCGCAGGGACATGAACAACAGCTGCATCACGGAGACATCGACAAGGAGGCTTTCCCACAACCAGCACTGGTGGCGCATGACTGCTGCCGCTGCTGAAGACCCGTGGTGGCTTGACACACGCGGATGCCACCCGAAGTGACTGTGGTCACCTCAGCCATGCCTCATCCTGCCGACAAGAGGTCCTTGCCTTCGTTATACAGGGTGATTCGCTTGCACAGCTCCCGTCATTCAATGCGAGTAGCAAGTTTAGCAAGGCTTCCAAGCACAACAGAGAGGGCAAGAACCCGTTCGAGTGACTGCAGTCTGCGAGTGTCCTTGAAGTTCCGCTCGTTGACGCGCAATCACCGCAGCTGACCCATCACTTCAGGCTCATGTTCGCGCAGGTACTGCTGCGATCACCAAGCCGCATCAGCAGCTCACTCGCGAATCGGCCACCGCCCGCACACGCGCCTCCCTCCCCTCTCCCTTCCTCCCCAGCCGCTCCACCGACCGCTCGCTCATGGCGTCCACGAAGCCCCGACAGCTCGTGCGCGACCCCACGCACATCGTGCGCGACATGCTCGACGGCATCGTGGCCGCGCAGCCGCACCTCGTGCTCGTGCGCGGCGAGAACGTGCTGCTGCACCGCGAGTTCCGCAGCATCCGCGAGCGCCAGGTGACGCTGCTCTCCGGCGGCGGCAGCGGCCACGAGCCCGCCCACGCCGGCTACATCGGCGAGGGCATGCTCACGGGCGTGGTCTGCGGCAACGTCTTTGCGTCGCCGTCCACCAAGCAAGTGCTCGCGGCGATCCGGCTCGCCACCGGCCCCAAGGGCTGTCTGGTCATTGTCAAGAACTACACGGGCGACCGCATCAATTTCGGCCTCGCGGTCGAGCAGGCCAGGGCTGAGGGCCTCAAGGTTGACATGGTCGTCGTCGGCGAGGACGTCGCGGTCGTGAACGCGAACGCCGGCCGCCGCGGACTCAGCGGCACGGTCTTCGCGCACAAGCTCGCGGGCGCGGCGGCGGCGCGCGGCAAGAGTCTCGATGAACTCGTGCGGATCGTGGACGGCATCACGACGGCGAACCGCATCGGCACGATGGGCGTCGCGATCAAGCCGTGCTCGCTACCCGGCCAGGAGGACCAATCTCGCGACCTTGGCGAGAACGAGATGGAGGTGGGGCTGGGGATCCACGGCGAGCCGGGCATCGAGAAGCGCGCGCTCGCGGACGTGCCGACGCTCACGGAGCTGCTGGTTGAGCGCATCACCGGCGACGCGACACCCGTGGGCGTGAAGCTCGTGGCGGGCTCCGGGGCGGTGCTCATGGTGAACAACCTCGGGTCCACGACAACCATGGAGCTGTTCGTCGTGACCAAGTACGCAGT
This sequence comes from Globisporangium orthogonon, assembly GCA_023334005.1. Taxonomy (NCBI): domain Eukaryota; phylum Oomycota; class Peronosporomycetes; order Pythiales; family Pythiaceae; genus Globisporangium; species Globisporangium orthogonon. Next base: position 6,578 of record JAASFW010000285.1, on the reverse strand, counting down.
TGCGGCGCTCGCACGCCGGGGCGTCCGCGTCGAGCGCGTGCTCGTCGGACCGTTCATGACGGCGCTCGACATGGGCGGCTTCTCGCTCTCGCTCTGGCACTCGGACGGCGACGCCGAGCTGCTCGGGTACTTTGACGCGCCGACGACCGCGTCCGGCTGGAACTTTGTTAAGTACGAGCCGTCGGCGGACGTAAAGGATGTTAGCAGCAGCGTCGTGGAGCCGGAGACGCCCGCGACCGCCACGAAGAAGCCCGCGGCGGCGCGTCCGGAACATGTGAGCACCAGCGGCCGACTGCTCGAGAAGGCGATCATGGCGGCGTGCGAGAAGCTGATCGCGAGCGAGCCGCAGCTCACGCTCTGGGATTCGAAGGTCGGCGACGGCGACTGCGGCGCGACGTTCAAGCACGCGGCCGAGGCCGTGCGCGCGGACCTGCAGGCACACTACCCGGTGAACGACCCGGCGCGCACGCTGCTGGCGGTCGCGCAGTCGGTCGGCCGGAGCGCGGGCGGCACGTCGGGTGTGCTCTACGACATCTTCTTCACGGCGGCCGCGCGCGAGCTGGAGGAGTGCAAGGAGAAAGTGGACGCTGCGGCGTGGGCCGCTAGCTTCCGCGCGGGCGTCGCCGCGGTGCAAAAGTACGGCGGCGCCAAGGAGGGCGCGCGCACGATGCTCGACGCGCTGCTGCCGGCGGTCCGCGCGGTAAGCGAGCCGGCAGGTGCCAGCGGCACGGCGCTTCTCGCGGCGGCGGCGCGCGCCGCCGAAGCCGGCGCCGAGGCCACCAAGCACATCTCGACCAAGCAGGCGTTCGGGCGCAGCGGCTACGTGGGCGAGGAGTTCGGCGCCGGCGTGCCGGACCCGGGCGCCATGGCCGCCGCGTTCTGGCTCTCAGCCGTCGCAGGCGCCGTGGGTGAAGAAGCGTGAGAGTTGTCGTGTGTCTGTCGTGTAGCGGCTGTGTGCTATGTGGAAAACACGCCTGCAGCCCGTGCGCGCTTTGCTCGGGCGTGTCCTCCGCGCAGATCCTCCGGTCGCTCTCCCACTCGCTGCGTCGCATGCGCTTGACGCGCCGCGACGTGACGCCCCGAGCCTGGCGCGCGGCGCAGCCATCGTGCGGTCGGCACCGCGCGAGCCGCAGGCGCGAGCCAGTCGCCCGCTCTCGTCGCCAGGCTCGCGGGATGAGATCTGCCGGTGCAGAGCCAGCGGCTCAGCTCGAAGGCTCGACGAACAACTTCGAGGTGCGTCGCTGCCAGCTGGCGACTCGGCTTTGTGTGGCTCACAAGCAAGTCAAAAATCCAGCGAATCAGGCGCGCGTGGTGGTGGCCGCATACGTTCCGCCAGTCACCTGGCGCCTGGCCTTTCTGTGGCCCCATCTTTTTTCTTCACTATCACGCAGCCCTTCCTTTCAGCTTCTCAAGCTCGCCAAAGTATGCATCGTGTCGAATCTGGGAATAAATCATGCGACAGTGCGTCAGCAAACGTCAGCGGCGCCCAAGAATGCTGGGGCAACCAGTTCGCATTCTGCCGCGCTGCGCACAAGCCGCCAAGCTCTCGAAGCGCGCGCCCCACTTGCAGTTAGTATGCAGCAGCCGCGGCTCGCGCTCCTGCTGCTCCTAGCGTACGCGGCCGCGGTCTCCGACCGCGCGCTGGCGCAGTCCTCGTCTCCGGCGCCGACGCCGCGCGCGACGCCCACCGACGGCTGCTGCGCGCGCTGCATCGGCAAGACCACCGACCTGCCGTACACGTACGACCCGGTGGTACACACGCAGTGCGCGGCCGCGCGCGGCGTCTGCTGCTACGGCTGCGGACAGGACGCGGCGCCGCAGCTGCAGGTCGTGAACGGCGACTTCGGCGCCGACGGCGTCACGCCGCGCGTGCGCGCCGGCGCGTGGGTGCAGCTGCAGTGGCCGTCGGTCGCGCGCGTGACGTACGACACGCTGCAGGCGAACCAGAAGAAGGTCGCGACCGTGCGCAACGGCAGCAACGAGGCGCGCGCCAGCGGCGGCTACTTCTGGCTCTGCCCCAAGGCGGTGGGCTCCGTGTACGTGCGCGGCTGGGGCGCCGACGCCTGCCTCTCGGCTACTAGGGAGAGCAAGATCGAGGTGCGAGACCTTCGTTGGATGTGTTTCGGGCGATAGCGACGATAGAGAGGGAGATACTGAAGCTTGTAGCGAGGACGCGTACATATCGCAGGTCATCGCTGGCGAAAATAGCGGGGTAGACAGTTGCGGCCGTCTCCCGTCGGCCGCGAAAGCGTCCGGCGCGAGCACCAGCGGGTCGTCGAGCGACACTGACGAGCCGCTGACCAAGAAGCCGTCGGGCGTCGGCAGCGCGCAGGCGCTCACGCGCGGCGACATCGAAAGCACGTGCAACACACAGCGCGCGAGCATCGTCGTGAACGCGGACGGTGCGAGGAAGAGCGAGCGAAGTGCACGCTCTCGTGAGGAGAGAGATGGGGCTGATGAGGTTTCTTGAACGCCAGGTTCGAAGGAGTGCGTGTGCGCGGCCGAGTGGACGGGGCCGCCGACCTGCACAGGCTTCCCATGGTGGAAGATCGCGCTCACAGTCGGCGGCGCCGTCGCCGCGGCGGTGAGTACTGATCGTGCGGATGCTGACTTCTTTGAAGCATATGTATCCCCTGACGGTGTTTGGTTCAATATGTGCACAGCTGTCGATCATTGTGTCGGTGAAGGCGTATCTCAGCTCGCGCAACGCCAAGAAAGCAGACACGTCGCTGAGCGGCGGAGACGCCGTGCTGGGCTCCGACAGCGTGACGATGGCCGGCGGCGCGCCGCTGTCGACGCGAAGATCGAGCCACGATGGGTACGAGCGGCACCAGCAGCGAGAAACGGGGTCGTCGCTGGGAGGCGCGCCTGTAGCATCGGCCAGAGAGTACTCGCTCTGAGTCTCCTTGGCTACTAAGTTATGTCGAGTGGAAGAGGCCGGGGCTCCTCGTCGTCGTCTTGGAGGCTCCTCTTCGATTGAGCAAAATGAAGTAAACCTCCTATTACGCGAGTACGTCGACAAGTTCCAGCGCAGCCTGATGACTGCTGTCCGACGTGCGCAAGATGCCAGATGAGCCCAAGTGGTCTTGAGGAACTGTGTTCGCGGAGCGCTCGAGTATGCCAATCCGTTTGCCTCCAGCTGCCTTCGCTTCTGCAGCGCCATCAGCACTGTGGGCTGCATGCAATACGGTGAGCTGTCATCATTCACAGAGTCTGCCTCGAGAATCATCACGTCTATTGACCTGCGTCCTATAGTATCGGCTCCGTTCAGCATACGCGCCGCTCCACACATATCATAGGTTCCGTCGGCGCAACAGTGGATCTCCCTCAGCAGACAGTGTTGGCGACGCCATGAAAGCGGAACTGCGGTGATCTGTCCCGCATTGTCTTCATGGGGCTCATCCTTGCCCTTAATGAGCGCCACATCGCTTGGAGTCATGGCATCGAGTCCTTGTTGCAACTCGATTTCTTCGCCATCTGCAGCCACAGCACTGAGACGTTGTTCCAACTCGAACGACAGACTCCAGTGACTCGAGTCGCAGTTGCCACCTCCGGATGATAGATGGTACGCGATCTTGGCGCTCGACCCTGGGAACGTCTTCGCTGCACTGACTCGGACGAGACCTCTTGTGTGAATGACCCGGTCAGCGCCGATGCGACGATTTTGTGCACAACGTTGGCGATTTGCTCATGTGAACGTACTGCTTCGTTGGTCAATACCGTAGTGTACCAGGTAATTGTTCACCTCCAACTTCACTCGACGCGACTGCCCACGCAATCTGCGCCACAATGGACCGCCACTCGATTCGTCGGCGTGTGTTGCAGAGGAAGCAGCGCTGGCTAAACGAGACGCGTCCTCGTATCCGAGACATTGGGAGACGACCCAATGCCACCGAGTATCTGCAGCAACCTGCACTCTCGACGTTGCTGCAAGAGCTCTCGACAGCCTTGAGGGAAGTACTTGCCGCAAAGCCGCTAGCTCCGTTCCCGTGGCTTGCAGAGCGCCTCCGGCAATCGGTACGCTGCGTCTTGTGTTTACAGCATCCCGATCTTGTTTGACAGTAACGATCATACTGCTGTCTTGCAACTCGTGGCTTGCTGTTACAGTGCAAGCTTGTGCTGCGAGTGGAGTCTGATGCAGTGACGATGCTGCTGCTAGAGATGCATAAGAAGCGCCGTGTGATCGAGAACACGCTGCGAGATACGAAGGTGCGAGGTCTTTCAAGTGGGTATGGTAAGGAACCTGCTGAACGTCTCCTGTTTTTCGCAGGCAGATGAGCTGAGGAGCAAGGACCTCATTCGAGCTATCGCAGCATTAGAGCAAGAGCTCGCGCTTCAGAAGGATATGTCCAGGCTATCAGAAGACGACCTCGAATTCCGCTGTTCTGAGCCACCCTCTGTGCAAGAGACCTGGAGTGTCGATGTAGGCGCACTTGCGTTCCCAATGGACGACTCCGATGGAGCGGTCTGTGGATCAGCCGAAGACAAAGCGATGAAGGACGAAGCAGAGAGTGATCAGGGACAACAGCACCATCGAGACGTGGCAGCGTGGCTTCAAGAGTTCCTCCTTCCCCAGCGAGACCTCGACGAATACTTCTTCAACATCATGGAAGGTGTGACTCGAGCACTCGTCAACTTGCAACTCGCGAAACCCAGCTGCGATGACGCTGCAGTCTGGTTCGTCGCATTTTTGCGAGGCGAACATGCCGCGACGACTTCGAATACAGTCGTTCAAGTGGGTTCCCAGAGTTCGACGCCCAGATCTTCCACGACGCGAGCAGGACGAGACACTGTCTCACTCTACTTCAAGACGAACTACGAGCTCATGCGACGGATCGATCGACTCAAATGCGAGCAGCGAGCCATGCATGCGAGGCTCGAGCGTCTGCAATCCGATCACGTTCAGCTTGCAGACGAATTGTCGACGCGAAACCGGTTCATCACCAAACTCTTGGAATCGCACGTCACCACGCGCACACACGCGATTATGAACGGCACGCCTGTGTTTCTCAACTCGCAAAAGCATTGGGTGCTCCAAGGTATGCTATTGGTACCATCCGAGCTGTCTGAAGCCGAGTTGCTGGGTTTGCGGCGGGCAGAGAGCTTTTTGATGCAGAAGGACGAGATCCGCTGGAGGTTCTTGATCACAGCACAAAAGCGCTATGACGCAAGTGTGGTCATCCAAAGCGCGTGGCGGTGTGCACGCGATTTTCGGATCTACGAAGCGCTCAAGAAACGCCGATTAGCAGCTGCGATCGTGATCCAGCGCAACTACCTTCACTATCTCTTCCACCGCGCTGTCAGCTTGCCTGAATGGTGCGTTGTCGGTCGTGAGATCCTCGTCGCGCCAAGTGTGGCATACAAGTGCGGCATCTCGTTTCAATTCTACCCGAAGAAGGATTTCCCAACGGGGAACTACCGCCGGATGGCCGTGGAGACTCTCACGATTGAAGAGATGATGGAAATCTGTCGCCAAGATGAAGAGTGCGCAGGGTTCTCCACGGACGGCGCAATGAAGCGGTTTCTGCCGCGAAAGCTGTCGCACCTCAAGGACATGGTGATCCCAGTTGACGGACGATCGGATACATCAACGCATCCAGGTATGCAACAAAAGCATGGACTCTACGTCAAGGTGCATCCGGTCAAGAACGAGGCGCTTGTGAATACAGGCATCATCGTTGCGATTCCGGACGACCGCTTTGGACTCGTAGAAGTTGTGCTGGATGGCACTGGGGTTGTCGAGCGTGTGCCGATGGCGAAGTTGAGCGATCGATGGAAGCGCATTCGCATTCGGCTCAAAAAGAAGCACGAGAAGAAGGTGAAGCGGACGTACGTGTTCGGGAAAGTCAAGGACGACATCGAGGCTGCAGAGGGACTCGATAACGAAGTCCACGTAGATCTGGGCAGCAACAACGTGTCCGCAGACTTTGAGATACTGGATGAGGACGAAGAGGAACAGTTGCGGATCAAGGCGGAGCGTAGACGCCGCCGGCGTTTGCGCAAAGCCCGTGAGCTAGCTTCAGCTGCGGGGACGAGTGGTCTTGGCAGCACCTCGACTTCTACGACTCCTGCTGCTCTTCCTGGACAAGCCCTCCAACCCCAAGATGAAGAAGATGAAGACGGATTGCTCGAGTATCTTTACGAGGACCAGGGTACGAAGCGCGTGCTTCGCCGCGAGCCACAGCACACGTACTCCGATCAGGAGACTCGTAACCGTGTGATCGCAAAGCGAAAGCAGGACTTTCAGGACAAACAAGCGCTCAAGGACGCAGCCAAGAAGCTCGAGAGTGTTGTGAAGCTGCAGTGCGCATGGCGCTCCAAGCGCGCGCGAGAAGCATTCCGCCAAGTTATCCAGCTCCGTGCAAAGGAGAAGGAGCGCGAAAGACTTGTGCAGCAAGTGCATGCAACGGCAAAGAGCGGCAAGCAGAGCAACCAGCACAAGACAAAGCACAAGATACCAGGCAGCAGCTTCTTCAGCAGACTGTTTAAGAGCTAGTTGTTCCCACTAACCGTGATTAACGAACTCGGAGACGAATCTTGTAAAGCTAACTCAATCCTCTCGCTCTCTCTCTCTCCCC
>JAASFW010000284.1:0-24825 GCA_023334005.1 Globisporangium orthogonon | reverse complement strand
GGCGCGAGAGTACACTGGGAACGACCGCCTCACAATCGGGTGCACTCCTGGTGCGCACGTGACGTACATCTACTTTGTCTCGTACATGCTCGTGACAACGTACGTGCTACTGAACCTGTTCGTAGCCGTGATTCTCGAGGGGTTCGAAGAAGCCACCGAGCGGCACACGAGCACGATCAAGAAAGAGGACTTGGCGCAGGTCGCGCGAGTGTGGCAGGGCTTCGACTTGTCAGCGTCCGGGTACATGACCGACCTCGCGTTCCTGCAGTTCCTGCGCCACGTGCCTCCGCCGCTAGGGCTCCCGAAGCACTCGAGCCGCAAAGAGGTCGAGTCGTGGGCGATGAGCTTGGACCTGTTCGTCGAGAACGGGCGTGTCAACTTCCACGCGTTCCTGCTCGCTGTCGCACAAGCGATCATGATGGACGTCGCGGAAGAGCGCGGCGAGCCGATCCAGCGCGCCAAGCTCATCGCGGGGCTCTTCGCGCGCTCGCAGAAGGTCATGTGGCGCAACCGCGTGCGGCGTCTGAGCATCGCGCAGACGTCGAGTTTGGCCGCCGTGATCTCGGTCAAGCGCATCCAGGCTGTCGCGCGCCAGGGGCTCGCGCGGAAGCGGTTCCATGAGCTCAAGCGCCGAGCGACTGCCAGCAACACCGCCAATGGCACGGACGCCACTCGCACCATCGCCGACCTCACGACCAAAATCGTGCACTCGATGAAGGTCGCGCCGGCGCGAGAGAGCGGCCCCCGCCTGGCCGAGATCCTGCGGGGCGCAGGTGGACACGGCGGCTGCGAAGAAGCGGAAGCGCCCTCTGATGACGCCGTGCGAGCGGTGTCCGACGCGATCTCCGAGCCGAGCGAGGCTCCGCTCGAGTTGTGAGAGGTCTCGTTCGTCATCTCGCCAGTCAATCCGAGCAATTTTGCGCTTCCGAGTCTCATCTCGGTGGCTCCTTCGATTTCCTCACTATCGATTCGAGAGGCTACTGGGTTTTCTCACTCTTGCTTTGGCGGTTTTGTGTCTCGGCATGGGCGACTCGGACCTGTGGCGCGCCGACGGGAGCTTCCGTGGCCTGCAGGGCTCCGGCGGCACCAAAGGCAAAGGCCGAGGCAAAGGGAGCGGCCCGCAGTTCACGCGCGTGGTCCCCAAGTTCCTCCAAAAGTTCCACGAGCCGCCCGCGCTCCAAGGCAAGTTCGCGCATCCGAATTTGGACGATGACGAGGCGGAAGAGGAGGAGCTCGACGACGTGCAGAAGGCGGCGATCGCCGCGTTCCTCGAGCAGGACCGCGCCAAGAAAGACGGCGCTGCGGAAGAGCTGGCGGCCAGCGACCCCCCGAAGCCAAAGAAGAAGGCCGTGCAGGCGGTCGCTGGCGTCGGTGCTACCAGCAGAGCGCAGCACCAGCAGCAGGCGAAGAAGGAGAAGAAGCGCAAGCGCCCGGACGCGGCGACGCTCAGCAACAAGAAGCTGCTGTCGTTTTCACTGGATGACGACGAGTGAAGCGTCTGTCGTCCTCCACATGCACTCGATGTGGTCGCCTCCTACTCCACGTAGCCACTGGAAGTGGCGAGCACTTTAGCGCTTGAGCAAGCGAGCGAGCGTACGAAGCCACTCGCACTCCGACTTCACTAGAGCTGGTGGCCACCAGCAGCAGATAGATGCAGCAGTGAGGCACTCGGATCGCCACACCAGAAGCTCGAGCAGGCAGACATATCGTGCGCCTCCCGAGGACAAGCGTCGTCGATCCTGATCGACACCCTCCGCCTCGGCTACACCAGGCTTCTTGCAGCTGGTTAAACGGGCCAATGTCGATCGCGATATCTATTTCGTTGTTAATGCGCGTCTAAGCTGCTCCGCCGTCGCGGCCAGATATTTCAGTGCCACCGTGCGCGCTTGGAGTGTAGAATGGCGTAGTGAGTCGCTCGCTGCGGCGGTGGCAGCGGAACGGAGCCGGACTCGAGCTCCGGGAGCAAATCGTTGCGCTCGACCAGGGTGAACACGTTGGTGGCGCGGAACGCCGCGAAGTAGATGAGCGCGAGCGAGAGTGCGAGCAGGGACGCGAACCTCACGGCGAGCAGCTCCGCACACCGACCTGCGAATACGGACTGAAAAGGATGCTTGTGACACACGAGAGCTGGTAGGCGCACAGCTGCCAGAGCGTGAACTCGAACTGTCGAGTCAGGTCACCGCCGCGCAACACGCCACAGAAAAGAGCGATACGAGCTGAAGGAATGGCAGAGCGACAGTATCTGTCAATTTGGCGTGCTGCCATCCTCAACCAAGATGCAGGCGTACCACTTCGCCACACATTATTCGACTTGCGAGCAGCGTCTCGAACGTTGGGTCGACAACACACTGGCGCACGAACTTGTCCAGGAGGCTGCCATCCCACACGTCCGCGAGTCGGAATGGTGCAAGCGCCTGCGATTTCTGCGCGAGGTGAGCATCACCGATTCGCGGCACGAGCGGGGCCTTGTGTTCGGCACAGTACACGGTGTGAGATCCTAGCACGCATGCTATCCTGTATTCAGAGTGAGATCCGCACCTGCAGGTGAGGAGCTGGAGTGTGATTGCATATGACCCAAGTAGAAGAAAGGAGATTATTGACCTGATCTGGTTCAAGTCCACGTTCACCCACAGCCAGTTGGTGTCTCGCTGCATCGTGAGCACCGCCGCGTTGATGGCCAGCATGTGACTCTCGTGTCCGCTTCGCTATCAACATGGGGGTCGTAGACATCGAATCTCCTCCACTCTGCTTTACATCCTCTCCTTCTCCTACTGCTTCGCCGCTTTGTCGCTGACCGTGCGCGGCAGCACCGGCGACGCCGCCTCCGCCTGCTTCCACGCCGGTGCGCTCCCGTACATGTACACGGAGCCGTTCACGAGGACCGCGCCGAGCATGAACTGGATCGTCGGGATCTTGTCGAAGAGGAAGATGGAGAGCACAACCGAAAGCACGATCGCGATCGACGTCGCGAAGGCCTTGAGGATGTTGTCTGCATACTTGACGACCACCGCCGTGAGCAGTCCACCGAGCGCGCTCACGGCAATCGCAGCCCAGACCACCGGACGGTAGCCGTAGAAGAAGCCGTGCGCCGACAGATGGTCCATATCGTTGTACACGAGCCCACCGCCAGCGAGCACGAGGCTCACGAGTCCGAGCTGGACGTTACGCTCCCAGATCGAGCCCTTGGCGCTCGAGCCTTTGAGGATCTTTTCAAAGTACACGCCCGCAAAGCCCGAGCACATGCACGCAGCAAGCACCGCGAAGAGCCCGAGCGTGGTGCTCTGCTCCGGGTTGCGCTTGGCCGCGCTCGTGGTCGCGGCGGCGCCCGAGTCGTCGAGCTGCACGAGCGCGACACCGACCATGAGGATCGCGATGGCTCCCCACTGCAGCGGCAGGATGGCTTTCTTGAGCAGCACGACCGAGAAGATGGCCGTCGTGAGAATCTTGAGCTGGTACAGCACCTGGAAGGACGCGGCGTCGAGGTTCGACGCGGCCACGTACTGCAGGTTGTTCTGGATCACATAGAGCAGCGCCGGGACACTCACGCGCAGCATCTCATGCTGGTCTAGGATGATGTCGAGCGAGCTCGCGTGCACACGCGGCTGCTGCACACCGCCAGCAGCAGCAGCACTAGCTGCTATCGGCGCGCGCTCCCGCGTCTGCTGTCGCGTCGGATATACAAGTGAGTTGTCAGCTACGCAGTCGCCAGATACTTCCACTAGCGGTGGCGATGGCACTTTAGGTAGCCGAGCGCCGCACCAGGAAGATGATGGCCGAACACGTGACGAGCTTGAAGACTTCGCCGACGAAGACCGCGGTGGACGTGTTGAACTTTGGGTGGTCGCCCACGCGCGAGAGACGCATGAGGATCGCCAGCAAGCTGTTCTGCACGCAGAGCACCACGAGGCTCACGTACTTGAGCGACGCGGGCGTCACGGCGCCGGCGGCCATCTCGCGAGGGAGCTGCGAAGGCGGTGGTCGATTAGCGAATGTTGAGCAGGTCCAGTTCCGTACTTAGTCGGTGCGCTGGAACCTCGCACTTAGGCCAGTCCGTTCAGTAATGCGATGCAGCATTTTTTGGCGGGAAAATACGATTTATCGCAATTTAGCGGGATAACGCAAGCTCCTTCCCGGCAGGAAGCTTGGCAGCGGGCCGTGCTTGTGCGTGCGTGTGTGCGTGTGTGCGAAGGAGGCCGGCGCGGGCGCGCTGCAGTGCACGAAGAAGCGCACGCTGCAGCTGGCGCAGAGCACGCGATGGACATCCGCTCGTTCTTCCAGAAACCGAGCGCCGCGGCGTCCAAGCCCAAAGCGGCGGCTCGCGAAGGTGCGCGTGTGGGCGGATCTTGCGGCTGGCGCGTGCTGCTCGCGCCACAGCTGCTGACGGGTGAGCCATGGCGTTTTGCGTCGCAGGAGGGTCGCCGGCGCGGGCGAGGAAGCCGACGGCGCTGAAGCCGGAGACGCCGACGCGCTCGACTCCGAGCCGCCGCGCTAAGCAGAACGTCGTCGTGCTGGACGACAGCGATGACGACGACGACGACGACGACGCTGACGACGACTTTGTGGCCGTCCGCGGGCGGAAGAAGCCGGCGGGTGGTCGCTCCGCCAAGCCGACGACAGAGCGTAAGCGGCTGCGGCGCGGTGCTGATGCTGACGACGATGAGGACGAGGCGGAAGTCGACAGCATTGAGCTCGAGGTGATCAAGCCTCGCGCTTCTGCTAAGAAACAGGCTGCAGCTTCCAAGAAGCCTGCTGTTGCTGCTACTGCTACTGCTTCTCCAAAGGCTCGTACGACAGTCAAAACCGAGGCGAAGGCAGAGACGCAGGTAGTTTTTCCTGATGCTGCGGTTCACACCCGCCATTCCAAGCACTTTCTTAGTCTACTTTGTGTGTTCTGGCTGGCTGCGTCACATTGCTGCAGGCGAACGACGAAGACGTCGACATGGCGCCGATCGGAGCCACGAGCGCGGGGAAAGCGCCGCCACCGTGCGCTGGTTGTCTGGATGGCAAGTCGTTCGTCTTCTCGGGCGACCTGCACGACTTGTCGCGCGACGACGCCATCCACTTGGTTAAGTGCTGCGGTGGCTCGGTCGCTACGAGCGTGTCCAAGGCGACCAAGTACCTGGTCGTCGGCCACTCGCTGCCGGACAGCGGAGATGTTTCCACAAGCGCCAAGTACAAGGATGCGGTCGCGAAGAATGTGCGCATCCTGCAGCAGAATCAGTTCTACAACTTGATCACGGAGGCGGCAGCGCAGAAGCAGCGCGCGCTGCTCGAGAAGGAGAAGCATCTGAGCAAAATGAAGGCGTCCGTCGGTGGGAAGCAGCAACAGCAGCCTGCTGGCAGGTGCGACGCATCTGCAGTGTGTGAACATTGCTTACTCCAAGAGATGAACTAGTATTATGTCATCTGACGCTGCATGTCGCCGCGGGCCTGCTGTCGTGGTCTACCTACAGCTCGGAGAGCAACATGCTGTGGACCGACAAGTACCGGCCAAAACGTCTGGAGGACATGATTGGAAACGTGGAGCTCGGGAAGCGGATCAAGCAATGGCTTGTAGACTGGGACGCGGTGCACGTTAAGGGCACGAAGAAGATCCCGTTCAGCAGCAAGCTCACAGAGAACCGCGGCGCGAAGACGATCCTGCTGTCCGGGCCGCCGGGCATTGGCAAGACGACGATCGCCACGCTCATGGCGCGCGAGTGCGGCTTTGAGTGCACGGAGCTGAATGCGAGCGACACGCGCAGCAAGAAGATGCTGCAGACTGGGCTCAAGGACGTACTCGGCTCGCGCGCGCTCCAGTTTGGACCGCCAGGCGGCGGTGCGAACGAGAAGATACGCTTGGCTAAGCGCGTGATCGTGATGGACGAAGTAGATGGCATGTCGGGCGGCGACCGCGGCGGCACTGCCGAGCTCATCCTCCTCATCAAGAAGTCCAAAACGCCGATCATCTGCATCTGTAACGACCGGCAGAGCCCGAAGGTGCGATCGTTGGCGAATCACTCGTATGACTTGCGCATGCGCCGCCCAACGAAGCAGCAGATTAGCAAGCGGCTGATGGAGATTGGCGCGCTCGAGGGCCTTGAGGTCGAGAAGAACGCGATCGAGGAGGCCGCCGAGCGGTGCGGTAACGACATCCGGCAGCTCATCACACAGATGCAAAAGTGGAAGCTCACGGCGTCCAAAGTCACGTACGCGGACCTCGTGAACCCGGCGTCGCAACACAACAAGGACGAGAGTCTGCGCCTGAACCCGTTCAGCGCCACGCAGCAGATCTTCCAGCGCGAAGCGAGCTTCGACGCGCGCAACGAGGCCTACTTCGTCGACTACGACCTGATGCCGCTCATGGTGCAGGAGAACTACATTCAGAGCATCATGAATAACCGCAGCTCGTCGGACGAGAAGCTGGAGGCGGCCATGCACGCGTCGGCATTCATTTCGGAGAGCGACCTCGTCGCGAACCTCGTGCGCTCAGAGCAGCGGTGGGACCTGCTCACGAAGCAGGCAGCGCTCAACGTCGCTGCGTGCGTGTACTCTGCCGGTTTCATTGGCCATCCCGAGTTCTCCAGGTGCGTAGGGTGGAGATTCTGTCGTTGTCTGCTGCTGCTGTTGCGATGAAGTCATGCGTTTGGTAAGTATGGTCAAGTGTGGGTGATCTGACGACGTCCTGGACACTGTCGATTGTCTCTTGGTCGTTGTCTAAATCGTCTACAGATGGCTGGGTAAGAACTCATCCGCCGGCAAATCGAAGCGTCTGCTGAGCGAACTGTCAGTGCGGATGCGCGCACACGCGTCGGGTTCGCGGGAAGTTATCCGGATGGACTACGTGCCGTACATGAAGGAGATCTTGCTGCAGAAGCTCCTGTCTGGGGACGACGTGCGTTTGTGCGCTTGTGTGTGTGAGAGAGAGGTTGAGTGCCAAGTTGCTTGGAACTCAAACTTAAACCCATCTTGTGTGTGCCATCAACCAACTCTGCAGCAAATCGAGGAGGTGATTGAGCTCCTGGACGCGTGCGAGATCAACCGCGAAGACTTGACCGAGTCCATGGAGAGTTTCAAGTTCCCTGGCGTGAAGCGCCACTCGTACTCGGAGCTGGACTCGAAGGCGAAGACCGCGTTCACTCGCCAGTGCGTGATGGACTTCGTCCTTGGTAGACGTCAGACGTCAAGACAATGAGCTGACTATCCTCTGTTTGTTTTCATCCGATGCGCTCGTACTCGCAGGTACAACAAGGCGGTGCACAAGGCGCAGGGTGTGGTCGAGTCGTCGCTGGGCTCGATGACCGTGAAGAAGGGTGGTCGTGGCAAAGCAGCAGCAGCCGATGACGACGACGCGCTGCCACCGGCGTCCGACGCCGAGAGTGAGCCGGAGGACGATGGCGACGACGACATCGACGTGAGCAAGTTCCAGAAGAAGCCGCGCGGGCGGGCGGCGGGAGACGGCGCTCCGAAGCGCAAGACGGCGGCGGCAGCAGGGAAAGCGAAGGCGGCGCCGGCGAAGCGGCAGCGCGCGAAGTAGACTTGTGTAAAGCAGCAAAGCTGTAGATGGGTGAGCTGCGACTGCTCTGTTCGCGAGGCGCTCGCGTTCTCCTCACCTGCATGAAGAGTATGAGATGCTGGAGATCACGAGGTGTTGTTGTGTGTTTGTGTGCAGCAAGGTGTCCAATACGGCCAGGCAAGGCTCCATGTTTGATGACAGCTTTGTCACCAAAACAACGAACAACCCCGCGTCCAGTAGATACTAGGCACACGTAGTTGAAGCCTTCCCTCGTCGTGGTCATCGCTGCGAGCGCATTTCCTTCTTGAAGGTTGGATTCTCGGGAGCAAGCTTATCAGGACGCTTTCTCTCCTCCATGCTGGAGATCTCCGAGTAGGCTACCATCGAAGCTCTCCGACTGCCTTATCAACATGCCGTGCAGTACGATTCCCTGCACGCGTGTGCAAGAATCCTACATAGGCAACAGTGGAGACTTATTGCCAGTATTGCTTTTACCACGAGTGTGGAGGAGTTCCAGATGCTCTAGCCAGGCATTCGATACCCCATGACGCCCAGCACATTCGAACCCCGAGCCATCAACCAAACAGGGTGCGACGAGCGAAAGAGGCAGGAAGAAAGGCGATCTGCCACGCGCCTTTGGATGGAGAGCGTGAAGAGGGTGACAGTCCACTCTGAAGACCTTTCATCCGCATCGAAGCGCTTTCATCCCAGAGCATCAACTTTAGTTCGAGTGTGTGCGGCGCGGCGGCTGTCGAGCTCTTTGCAGCGCTATTCTCGATGGCGGTAGAGCTCATCGGGCGAGACTGCTTTTTTGCCAGAAGACATCTACTCTTCGCAGTACTTTGTGCTGCAGTGACGCGATAGTGAGGTGTTGGTGGCACTGATGCGACCACGAGACAGCGCTCGCTAGAGCTCCCAAGTCTTTTTGTGATCCACCTGCCTGTCAAAGCAGTCGGGAACAGTGGTCGCAAGGACTCGTGCGAGTCGTTTGGAGGTCCAGGTGCAGGCAGACCAGCAAGAGTCGGAGCCTCTGAGCTGGAGACGAGAGCTCCGGCTCGACTTTGTCGAGTTGGAGGTCTCAGGCACGGTGCGTCACGCTGGAGATCGGAGATAGCTTTGCAACGAGACGAGGCGTCGGACCGCACCCGGATTTCGCAAATTGTGATGAACAGATTCGGTTCACTGACCATGTTTTATGCCAAGATTTGAGCAAAGCACCATGGTGTGGTAAATCACAAAGTGCGCAAGTATACAAAAGATGCCTAGAAGCTGTTTTTACTTCAAGTTCGCGTGGTTCTTTTTGCGACCAGTTGCAAAACTAGGTGCTATTTTGCAATATCCTGCTTGCCACGTACCCACGCGTACCGTGCCCGACGAGTTCGTTCGCGACGCAATAGTTAGGGTGGCTTCCAAATCTATGTTTTTTCCTTTCTCACCGCTCATTTTCAGATCGCTTCGAGAAAGCTCAAGCCAGCAGCATCGACATAGTGAAGAAAGCGAAGGAGCGCGCGCTGCTGCTGCTGTTCCTGTTGCTGCTGCTGCCGGCGCAAACATGAAGTTCCACAAGGAGGTGCTCAACGACGTCTGGATGCAGTTCCTCGTCATCCTGCTGCTCATCGCGCTCTCGGTCGACTCGCTCAAGTGCGTTTCCTCTGCTTCCTGCGCACGCTGTTTGCAACACTTGGTGGCGGCGCTCCGCAAAAAAGTAACAACCTCGTTGTTTGCAGCCCGATCAAGGCCATCAGCGGCTTCCTGGGTGTGCCGTCGTACTACTGGGGCGGGCTGGGCTTCCTGGCGATGCTCGCGCTCATCTGGGCGAACCTCGCGGACGTGATCTACCGCTGCACGCGTGTGTTCCTGCACAGCATCCTCAGCATCTCGTTCAAGAGCATCGAGATCGTCGGGCTCGACAACATCCCGCGTGAGGGCCCCATCATCTTCACGGGCAACCACGCGAACCAGTTCGTCGACGGGCTCGTGGTCATGATGACTAGTCCGCGCAAGGTGGGGTGCTGCTGCTGCTGCTGCTGCTATTGGCATTTGTAACATCGGTGTAACTGGTGTTTGTAACATTATCCTCTCCCTATGCAGGTCGGGTTCTTGATCGCCGAGAAGTCGTGGCACCTGCCGGTGGTCGGCGACTTCGCGCGCATCATGGGGTGCATCCCGGTGGTGCGGCCGCAGGACTCGGTGCTCAAGGGCTTGGGTCGGGTGAAGCTCGCGGACGCAGCGGCCGCGGCGGCTGATAAGGTCGTCGAGGCAGCGGACGCGGATGCCGCTGACGATGCGACGAATCAGAAGACGAAGAAGAAGCAGTTCACGCTGGTGGGCGACGGCACGAGCTTCACGGCGCAAGTGACGCCCGGCGACCAGCTGCGCGTGCAGGGCAAGAGCGTCAAGGACAGCGGGTCGCCCGTGAAGATTGTCGAGGTCGTGAGCGACACGGAGCTCGTGCTGGACGCACCGCTCACGAGCCCAAACGACGCGCCCGTGTTCGAGTGGAGCGCCTTTGGCATCCTCAAGCGCGTGGACCAGTCGGTGACGTTCGCCAAGGTGTACACGCACCTGAAGCGCGGCAACTCGATCGGCATCTTCCCAGAGGGCGGCTCGCACGACCGCACGGACCTGCTGCCGCTCAAGGCGGGCGTGGGCATCATGGCGCTCGGCGTCAAGGACAAGTACAACATCACGGCGCACGTCGTGCCCGTGGGACTGAGCTACTTCCGTGGCCACCGCTTCCGTGGGCGTGTGACGGTTGAGTTCGGTACGCCGATCACGGTTGACGAGGCGCTCATGCGGACGTATGCGCAGGACAAGCGCGCTGCGTGCAACGCGTTCCTGCACCGCGTGGAAGACGGCATGCGCTCGGTGATCGTCACGGCGCCCAACTACAACATCATGCAGCTCGTGTTCGTGGCGCGGCGGCTGTTCCAGCGCTCGGGCGTGCGCCTGTCGGCGCGCGAGACGCAGGACCTCAATCGCCGCTTCGCCGAAGGCTACAAGATCCTGAGCACGGTGCCAGAGGCGTCCGCTGACCTAGAGGCGCTCCAGGCGAAGCTCGACGAGTACAACCGCACGCTCAAGACGATGGGGCTCAAGGACCACCAGGTGCCGTTCATCTCGTGGTGGACGATCCACGACGTGATCGGCTCGGCGCTCTACGGTTTCCTCATTTTCGCGCTCGCATCGATCCCGTCGTTCGTGCTGAACGCGCCTGTGGGCTTCCTCGCGCGCTACGTTGCGCTCGGCGAGCAGAAGAAGGCGCTCGAGGGCTCGAAGGTCAAGGTCGCGGCGCGCGACGTGCTGCTGAGTAAGAAGATCCAGTTTTCGATGGTCGCCGTGCCAGTACTGTGGCTCGTCTACCTGCTCGCGGCGATCGTGCTTACGGACTGGTACTGGTCGTCGATCTTCCTGCTGCTGCTGTCGTTCCCGCTCTTCTCGTTCTTCGGTGTACGGTCTGTGGAGGCGGGGATCATCGAGTTCAAGACGATCCGCCCGCTCTTCCTCCGTCTGCTGCCACACCACAAGAAGATCCAGGACGAGCTGCCGAAGAAGCGCGTGGCGCTCCAGAAGGACGTGCGCAGCTTTGTGAAGAAGTACAAGGCACAGCTCGGCAAGCTTGCCGAGCCCGCGCGACTCGACTGGCACGAGTACATGCACTCGGTGGCGGTAAAAGAGGCGGAGGCGGCGCTGGCCGCCAAGGCGCGCGCGAACGGCGGTGCTGCGTCGCCGACAGCCGCTGCTGCTGCGGGCAGAAAGGGCAGTGACGCCAGCACGTCGGAGGAGGACGAAGCGCATACCGCGCGCTCACCGCCGACCACGATCACGATCACGAAGGAGCACGACCTGAGCATCCTGAGGAAGTCGGACAAGTCGGTGGTCGATCTCGCGGGTATGGAGCGCTCGATGTCGTGTCCGCCGGGGTTCCAGGAGGTGCTGCAGAAGCAGATGGAGCTGGAGCGCCTGAAGAAGGAAGGGCGCTCGGCGTCCACGACGATGTCGACGTAGGTAGTGCGTAGGAATGTCTTGATCTGGACAGTTCCACTTGTGTCGAAAGAGAAAGAAGAGAGTCGTTCGTCATCATCAGTGATCGTCCGGCGTGCTGTCCTGATAGTAAGTAGCAAGTGGGTGTGCAGTAGGAGAGTGAGCGGCCTCCGATGGCAGTCAGTCAACCAGCTCACATGTGCAGCATGTCCTTCACGCCCACCACCACCACCACCATGCCCACCGCGGCAAAGTCGTCAACTAGATCCACACAAGTACATTCACCAACTATTGCCTTCCTACTTGCCCCTCGTCTTCGTCATCTCTGCTTCCCTCACTCTGCTGCTGCTACTCTCTCTCTCTCATACTAGTTGCTCCCACCGTTACTAAACGCGCCGTTGAGCTTGGTGCCGGACGTGCTCCGGTGGAAGATGGAGCCGCGCCGCAGCGCCGCGAGCGCCTCCTCGCGCTCCTTGTCGCTCAGCTGGTGCAGCAGCTCGAGGATGCCCGCGACCGCCGCCTTGGGGTCCTGGAGCCCGAGCTGCACGACCTGGTGCGCCGTCTGCTCGCGGCGCACGCCGGCCACGCGCGCCTGGAGCCACTCCTTGTCGCTCGCGAGCCAGAGCAGCACGTCCTTGTCGCCGCGCGCCCAGAGCTCGTCCACCGACACGCTCGGCTGACGCGCCACGCGGCCGCCGTTCACCGCCTCCGCGAACCACGTCTTGAGGAGCTGCGCTGACGCGGCGAACGTCACGCCGCCGCCACACGCGACGAGCTCACGGCGCAGCTGGAACTCGGCGAGCTGGCGCTTGAGGCGCCAGTAGAAGAACGTGCGTGCGTTGCGCCACTCGACGACCTCGCGGATGCAGCTCTTAGCCTTCATGCGCCCGGGCGTATCGTGCAGGTCCGCGAACTCGGTCGCCACCTGCACGTAGATCGGCAGCAGCGCGTCCTCGCGGCGCTTGATGTCGCGCGCGAGCTGCGCACCGACGCTCTGCGCCGCGTTGTCATCACCGTCCGCCGCGAGGCTCGCAAGGCGTGCGTCGAGGTGCCGGAGCTGGTCGTCCAGGCGGTGCATCGCCTCAAGCAGCTGCTTCTTGCGGTACTTGATCTCGATGAGTCCCGCCGGCTCGAGTACGCCGCCGCGGCCCGCCGGGTCCGCGTACATTTCCATGATGCCCTCGTTGATCGTCGGGTCGACGACGGCCCACGCGCCGCCGCGCAGCTCCGCGAATGGCGGGATGTACACGAACACGGGCTGTTCGTAGTTCACGAGCGCGTCCACGATCGCCGCGCCGAACTTGAGCACCTCGTCGAACATGTCGCGCTGGCCGCCGGAGAACCCGCGCCAGTTGGCCAGGATGAAGAGCGGCAGATCCTCACCCCGGAAGTCCCGGACCGCCGTCGCCGTCTTGTGCGCCGAGTCCGGGAACCACACCTGGCCCGCCTGCTGGATCAGGTGCTCCTGGGTCGCGGGCGCCGCTGGGTCCGCCGGCACCACCTTCTCCGACGTGCGCACCTCCGTCACGACGACGCCGAACGGGATGCCGCCGAGGCGCGCGCGGCCCACCACCACGCTCTTCGCCCAGCCGTCCAGCGTCTCGCGGAACGACCCGCGGTCCGCGAAGCCCGAGAGCCACTTGCCCGTCGCCTCGTCCACCTTGCCCGTCAGCAGCAGGCGCGGGTCGTACTGCGCGCCCTTGTCCTCCGGGTGGAACTCGACCGGCCGCTCGATGACCTCCCAGCCGAACACCTCGCGCACAGGCACCGGCCCGCGGCGCACGGCAGGCACGAAGCTGAGCCACTCGATGATCGACGAGATACCCGCGAGGTGGTTCTTCGCCGTCACGTGCGTCACACCGTTCGTGTGCATCACCTTCACGCCACCGAGCTGGTCGTTCGACGTGTACACGTCCTTGCCCATGAGCTTGTTGAGCGCCTGGTACCCCGTGAGGATGATCGGCGAGTGCGTCGCATTCTGCACCGTGCGGTGGCCGAGACGAACGAGGTACGCGCCGATGCCGACACTGCGACCGCACGCGTACGTGAGCGTGAAGACCTCCTGGTACGCACGCGAGGTCTCACCGGCGATCGTGCCACTGCCACGCAGGTTCTCCACACCGAGGTCCTCCTCGCGGCCGATGATGTCGCGGAGCACGTAGCGCTCCTCGCCGCTCGCAGTCGTCTTGAGCACCGCGTTCACCGAACCCTCCACTGAGAGACGCGCGTAGTCCTCCGGGGTCAGGTACAGGTACTCGAAGCCCTTCACCGGGTCGTTCTCGTCCTTCCAGCACACCTTGTACAGCGCCTTGATAGACTCGGCCATGCCGATGCGCGCGCCGGCATTCGCTGAGAAGAAGAAGCGCGGGATGCCCTTCTCGCGAGAGAACTTGGACGCGAGCTCGAACAAGCGGTCCTCGCGGGTGCCGAACGACCCTGCCTTGAACGTGATGTCGTTCGCGATGATCACGACCTCGCGACCCTGAGGGTACTCGGGCGTGTACAGTGTAAGCAGCCATGCCACCATGCCGATGTTGTTCTGGCCGCGCGGCCGCGTCGAGAGCTTCACGGCGTTGCCCGCCTCGTCCAGGATGAGCTCGCGCGTCTCCATGAGCACGCTCGGGATCGGAACCTTCACGCCGCCGGGCACCGTGCGCTCGTGGACGTACTTGCGCCACGAGCGCAACAGGCTGAACTCGATAAGCTCGAGGAAGTCGTACACGTACACCGTGTTGGACATCGCCTTCGCCATCTCACGCTTCTTGTCGAACGGGAAGAGCACCGGGTACGGCGTCGTGATCGGCTTGCCGTCCCACTCGCCGTGGCTCTCGTCGCCGATCGAGGTGAAGATTGGCTCGTCCAGGCCCGATGTCTCCACGTACGCCTCCACGCGCACGACGTAGCCCGTCGGGTTGGACGCAATAAGCCGCACCGGGATCGAGTTCGCCTCGTTCGTGAAACGAGCGTTGATCTTGAGCTCGACCTGCGCCACGCGCAGCTGCGTGAGTCGCTCCGAGTAGCGCGACGCGAGGATGCGGATGACGCCCTCGAGGTACTGCGGGTCCACGACGGCCTCCGGCAGGATGTTGAGGAACACGTGGTTGTTCTTCGTCACCAGCCCGGTCTTGAGCGCCGGCGAGCCCATCGACAGCTCAAGCGCGTTCAGTGCCTCCACGAGGGTGCGCTCCGGGCCCGGGTACATGTCGTACTGCGAGCGCGCACCGTCGTCATCCGAGCGGTCGATCTGGCGCACGACTGCGCGCACAAACAAGCGCTGGAAGCGGTCTGCCACGATGTGCGCGTCCGACTCCTTCGTCTTCGCTAGGTACAAATGCACGTTCTTGTTGTTGGACGTCAGCGGCACGACGTTGTAGTTGCGCAGGCGGCGCAGCTCCAGCTTATACGCGAGCGGAGCCTCAATGTGGCGCACGATCTTGTCCTCGCTATAGCTCAGGCGATGCGGGAACGTGTAGATACCCGGGTACAGGAACATGTCCGCTGGGTGCGACGAGAATGAGCCGCTCGCCTGCGGTCGCACCGCGAACGTCACGCGGCGGATGTTGTGACCCAGCAGCACCTCCTCGACCGACTTCAGGAACGTCTCCGCAGACTGCAGCAGCACGCTCTCTTCCGTCTTCTCGTCGATCAGGATGATGTGAAGCACGTTCACGCACGGCTCCTTCTTCGACGACAGCGTCTTCTTCGCCAGCGGGAACATGCCGACCACATCCGCGAATGATGCCTTCACCGCCTCGAGGTCGGCGAACTTGACGATGGCGCCGTGTCGCTGGTAGTTCGACGAGATCTTCTCGTACTCAAGGTTGAAGCTGCCGCGCGTCTCGTCCTCGCCGCCCTCCTCCTCCTCTTCCGCCGCGGTTGGAGACGCGACCTTCTCGACCGCAGACAGGTCCGTGAAGCTGCTGTTGCGCGCCAGCAAGCCCGCCAGGTCGTCGTAACTCTCCGCCGGCGGCATGCCCACCGAGAGAACGTCGTACATTGGCGACGTGAACTCGAACTTCTTCGCGAAGATGTTGCCAAAGTTCTTCGTCTCCATCTTCTCGATGCTATACGAGCGGTAGACGCGGCGAATGTACAGCTCCAGCGCGCACTCGCGCACATGCACGTCCTCATGGTCCAGCAGCGAGATCAAGAGGTCGAAGAGTGGCTGCGACTGGTCCAGCAGGTTCGCGAACTTGGCCGACAGCTCGGACGGCTGGCCGTCCGCAATGATCTCGCGCACGACCGCCTCCACCTGCGCGAGACGCTCGCGGTGCGACGGCATCTTGTTGTCCATCAAGAGCTGTCTCGCCTCCAGTGCCACGAGCGAGTACTGGTTCTCCTTAAAGTTCGCGAGGCCCTCGAGCAGTGGCATGAACGACGCCGACTTGATCGACTTGCGCGGAGCGCTCGAAGCGCCTGGGGCCAGGTGGCTCAGCAGCTTCAGCAGCACCTTGTTCTTCGCCTCGAGCGCGCGGTGCGAGCGAGCAAAGTTGAAGACGACGCTGAGGTCGCCCGAGTTCTGCTGACGCAGCGCCAGGATCACGTCCTCGATGTTGTGCATGTGCGCGTACATGTTCTCGATGACAAAGTACTGGTTGATGAGCTCCGTCACCGCGGACTCGAAGCCCGAGTGCAGACCCAGCTTGTACTTCTCCGTAATGTCGCGGAGCGTCGATACTGAGGCCTCAAAGTCCGACGCCGCGCGGTCCGTGGCCAGCGTATTCTTGTGGTCATCGAGGATCGCTGTGATGTCGCTCACGCTGAACTCGCTCACGGCCGCCTCGGACGCCGCCGCCGACACCTGGTTGCGGAAGTTCTGGATCTTGTCCGTGATCTTTGCGAACACGTCAAGTGGGATGCGGCCGGCGAGCGGAGACATCGCCTCCTTCAGCTCCTCGACTGGCAGCAGCGGGTTGTTGAGAGCCTCGAAGAGCTCCGTCACCGCCTTCTCCACCAGATCTTCCGGCACGAAGTACCCGTCCAGGACGGTCTTGAGCACTGCCATGGAGCTCTTGAACTTGTGCAGCGCGTTCGAGCTGTTCACCGCCGAAGCGCTCGCAGCAGGGAGCTTGCCCAGGTAGCACTCGGACTTCTTCACGCACGACGGGTCGTCGAGCTCCATAGTCGCGATGCAGTCACCCGGCGCCAGCACCGCGCCCTCCGACTTGAGCAGTCGGATGACGCCGGCCTCCGGAGTGAGCAGCGGCATGTACATCTTCATGACCTCGATCTCCGCGAACGGCATGCCCTTGCGCAGACTCGCGCCGTCGTCCACGAGGTAGCGCGCGAGCTTGCCCGCCGTGTTGGTCACAAGGCGCGTCGGGTCGTACTCCTTCGTGAACACGCACGTGGTGCCGTCCACGACGAGACGCAGTCCCTGGGCCTCCTTCGTCGCGTACGCCACGTGCGACTTGCCGTTCAGCAGCACGAGGAAGCCGCCGTCCGAGAGCGTGCGGATCTCCACCTGCACGTACGAGTCGTTGAGGAAGAGCGTGAACTGGATCGGGCCGCTGCGGCACGCCTTGATATTGTACTTGATGCCCTCGTAGATGAGCTCGAGCGGCTCGACCTGCGACAGCAGCTCGTTGAGCGGGAGCTGTCCGCGCTCGAGCTGGCTCACATACTCGACGAGGCGGTTGTTTGACGACTGGTACGCCGAGCACACGGCGCCGACAAGCACGACCATGAGCGGGTCCGGGCGGCCATGCAGCCGCACCTCCGTGTGGCGCGAGATGCGCTCATCGAGCCACGCCGTATGGATGCGGTTGTACTTGAAGTCGTCTGCCTCCATCATGTTGATGATGTACTCGACGGTCGTGTGGATGTCGCCGCGGATCGACAGCTCCTTGAGCGCCAGGATCATGTTCTTGCGCGCACGGTCGCGCGACGTGCTCCACGAGAACAGGTGGCCGATCTGCGAGTCCGCGAACTCGTGGACCTGGCCAGACGAGTCCACAGAGAAGTAACCCCAGACGTCCGGCGTGGAGCGGAAGTTGAGCTCCTTGATCGAGCCGCTCGTGGGCTGGAAGCCCGCGTTCGGGTCCTCCGCCGTGATACGCGCGGCGATGACGTGGCCGTTCGGCGGCGCCTGGCGCTCGTGCTCAAAGTCGATCGGCGCCTTGCCGAACGGCTCCTTCATATACAGCCGGCGCACGTCCGGGATGAAGTGCAGCGGGATGCCCATGGCCACCTGCAGCTGCGCGGCCGGCAGGTTCACATTCGTGATCATCTCCGTCACCGGGTGCTCCACCTGCAGGCGTGGGTTGAGCTCCAGGAAGAAGAACGCCTTGCCTTCGTCCTCCGGGAGCTCGCTGAAGAGGTACTCGACCGTGCCGGCGTTCACGTACTCGACCTCCTGCGCAAGGCGCGTCGCGGCGCGCATCATTTGCTCCCAGACCTCCGCGGACGGCGCCAGCACTGGCCCTTCCTCCACGATCTTTTGGTGACGGCGCTGCACGGAGCAGTCGCGGCCGCTGAGCGCGATCGCGTTGCCGTACTCGTCCGCCAGCAGCTGCACCTCGAGATGGCGCGACTTGGACGCGAGCTTCATGACGAAGATCGGCGAGCCAGGGATCTCGCCGCGCACAGCTTCCCAGGCGCTGAGCACCTGCGACTCGTCCGTGACCTTGCGGATGCCCTTGCCGCCGCCGCCCTCGCTTGCCTTGATCATGGCCGGGAAACCGATGCGGCGGCACTCCTCGAGGCAGTGCTGGCCGTCGCGCAGCATCGCGGCGGTGTACACCTTGTCCGGGATACCGTTCTCCTCTCTGTAGTTCACGGCGAGCCCGTCGCCGTTCCACGCGATCGTCGGCACCTTGGCACTCTGCGCGATGATCGTCGACCCGATCTTGTCGCCGAGTGCCTGCATGGGCTTGGCCGGCGGACCGATGAACACGATGTTGCGCTCCGTGAGCTTGAGCGAGTCCGGGAGCGCCGGATTCTCGCTGGCGTGACCCCAGCCGGCCCACACGGCGTCCACGTGGAAGCGCTCGGCGATCTCGACGATGAGCGCGACGTTAGCGTAGTTGTTGTTGTTGGCGCCGCCCGGGACCTCGACGACATGCTCGGCCATGCGAATGTACTCGGCGTTCGCGCGCAGGTCCTCGGGCGTGGCCATGACCACGAACGAGATCTTGTGCTCGTCCGCGAACATCTCGTAGCACCACATACGGATGCTGCGGATGGCCTTGAGCGCCGCCATGCCGTTGTTCGCGATAAGCACGGAGCGGATCGCGCGCTTGCCTTGCGTCTCCTTCACGTACTCGTCCACGCTCGCGAACGTGCGGTGCGGGTGGCTCTCACTGCGCTCACGCGGCGGCACCGCCGGCAGCCCTTTCGTCGCCTCGACATTGTCTGCGCTGCCCATGCTCTCTGCTGTCGTTGTCACGGTCGTCACGGTCGTCACTTCCTCTTCCTCTTCTTCGGTCGTCACAGTCGTGACGCTCGAGCTGCTGCTGGTTGTGGTGATGGTGCTGGTCACCTCCTCCGTCGTCGTCATGGCGGTCGTGGTCGTGCTGCTCGTGGTGGCGACCGTGTCGAGGGCAGTGCGCACCACGTCGTCCGTTGAGGAATGCGTCGCCATCGCAGCGCAGCGGTGGGAAGAAGCGCGAGTTGGAGTTGGAGCGAGAGCAAGGGGGAAGAAGCTCGAGTGAGCGGCGGACGGGCGAGCACCGAGGCAGCGTGCACCAGCGTCACACAAAAATCGGAAATGACGTCGCGATTCGCGATGACGTCGCGAATCGCCGATTTAGACTTTCGTGACGCGTCATTCAAATCTGAAGGTCCATCTACATCTGAATCGGACACCATCTCGGCTCCAGATGACGTCCAAAAAGATACAACCGGTATATCGAATAATCTAGCTCCTTCAGATTTCGACCCTTCGTTCAGATTTGGCTTCTCCACTGCCAGATTTGGCGCATCCGCTGTCGGAGCTCGTGCAATTGCTCCAGCTGCTGCTGCTGCCGCCCGCGCGGCTTCTTCTGGAACTTGCTCACGTCGATGTCGTCGTCGTCGTCGTCATCGGCTGCTGCCTCTTTCCACAAGTCGATGCGACTGATCTCACATGAATTCAGTGGATAATTGAGCGACTCTTCAAAGCAGCCGCAAGTCCCTGGACGTGGGGGAGGTCGTCGAACGTCTAACATGGGTGACTCCAGTCTCGTCGTCGTCGATGGCATCATCAAGAAGCTGCTAAACGTGCAGGACAAGCCGACGCAGACCGAGGTCACGGACATCACGACGGACGAGATCATGCTGCTCTGCCGCAAGATCCGAACGGTGGGAGTGCTGCCGTTCCGATTGGATGAGAGACGGTGGTGACTTGAATGCTCTCACTCCACAGATCTTCCTCGAGCAGCCACCGCTGCTCGAGGTGCCGGCGCCGATCAACATCTGCGGCGACACGCACGGGCAGTACTCGGACCTGCTGCGGCTCTTCGAGATGGGCGGATTCCCCGACGAGAAGAGCTACCTCTTCCTCGGCGACTACGTGGACCGCGCGATGCAGAGCATCGAGACGATCTGCCTGCTCTTCGCCTACAAGATCAAGTTCCCCACGCGCCTTTATCTGCTGCGCGGTAACCATGAGTGCGCGTCGATCAACCGCATCTACGGTGCGCACAGCTAGCTTGCTGACAAACTGGTCAACACTCATGACTGGGAGGTATCCATTCGTCAAGAGATCTACTGTTATCCTCTCGTCTCACACCCGCAATAATCGCTCTTTCTGCTCAACCACAGGCTTCTACGACGAATGCAAGCGTCGTTACTCTGTCAAGCTCTGGCGGACATTCGGCGACTGCTTCAACTGCATGCCCGTGGCTGCTGTGGTTGCCGAGAAGGTGAGAGAGCAAACGACGACGCTACAGCGAGTGTTCATCAGTGCCACTGATCCGTGTCTTTATCTCGTTGCAGATCTTCTGTACGCACGGTGGATTATCTCCGGACATGTACACGTTCGACCAGATCCGCAACATCCGCCGACCCACGGACGTCCCAGACGAGGTACGAGCGCAAGTATCTCTCTACATAATTGACGATTCTTTCACAAGACCCACCGCGACTATGTTGTTGTGGCAGGGTTTACTGTGCGATCTGCTCTGGTCGGATCCAGACCCAGACAGCCAGGGCTGGACCGAGAGCGACCGCGGTGTCTCCTACATCTTTGGCGCCGACATCGTGGAGCAGTTCTTGCAAACGCACGACCTAGATCTTGTCTGCCGTGCGCACCAGGTCGTGTCGGACGGCTACGAGTTTTTCGCGTCCCGCAAGCTCGTGACGATCTTCTCGGCCCCTAACTACTGTAACGAGTTTGACAACGCCGGCGCGATGCTCGTCGTGGACACGAATCTCAACTGCTCCTTCAAAGTGCTCTGCTCGATGGACAAGAAGAAAGTCGTGGCCAAGAAGTGAGCTGCGCAAATACACAATGTAAAGTGAGATCGTCGAGGAGCACATCTTCTTGCTGATAACGTCGAGAAGCAACGTGATATTAGTACTAGAGACTGATACGATCGATCATACAACAGACCCGGCGGGCGACCAGGGAGGCAACCTCTACAAGTTCGCCACGCCGTGCGCGAACGCGAACCTGCACGCACTCTGGGACGCCTCGGGCGGCGAGTACCTCAACAACTGGAGCAACAACACCTCGCCGATCCAGAAGGCGCTGTCGAAGAACGCTACGGAGCTCATTATGGCACTCCCGAGCGGCGCGGACGCCCTCAATTTTGCGCAGTACAAGGAGCTCTCGTTTGCGGACTTCTCGGCCGCTGTGACGAGCAAGTCGCTCTTCCGCCAGGTCATCCTCGAGTCCTACAACCTCTCCACGAGCGCCGTGTACCCGAAGCTCAACCTCACGTACAACGCTGAGGGACTCGTCGCATGCCCGCCGGCGGAATACTTTGAGTTTGCGAAGACGACCATGAAGACGCGCATCGCGGTCGCCGGCCAGCGCCTTTCGGTCGTGCTGACGCAGATCGCGCGCCAGCTGCGCACGCTCGGCCTTGCCAAGTAAGCGACACACGTATGCACCCGACCGTACATGAGCTCATCCGCGTCTTCCTCTAAACAGCAGCACTAGCAGTCGATGGTATTGAGGAGGCTCAGGGGGTGAGCGAGGACAGAGGAACAGGCGCAGATGACAATGGATAGATAGTGATCCGTTAGATCAACTCGAAATCTTCTTGAGTTCTGCACCTTTGACTACCGAGATGCTGTCCACTCCAGCACGCAGACCGAACGTGATCTACGTGTCTTGTTTGCTAGCAGTTGTTAAGGTCTGCGAGCGCGATATTAACAGAGTGCACATACTTGCTCATGTCCGCACAAGGACTCGCGTATGTCCATCCCAGACTGCAGGCGATTGACGGCGCTTCTGCAGACTCGAACACACTCACGCCAGTAACAATCGGGAAGTGCATTCGTTGCCTAAAGTCTGCAGAGAAGAGGAAGGGGCACGGACACAAACGGTGGCCGCGAGAAGCAGAAAGAAGATGTGGGGTCATTGGCACGTCCTCAGGTCGTCCAGACCGGACCAACGCATTCCATTCGGGTAACTCGAGTCGAGGTCGAGCAAAGGTTAGTCGGCGTAAGATTTGTTTCGTCTCGAGAACAGCACCAAACAAACAGCCCATCGAGACCGCGAACTGCTTGGCGCTCTAGCTCCGAAGAATGGGGTTGCATGCATGGCATGCATGGGGTGCTGAAGGAAAGATATTGCTGAAGACGACCAGCACTCGTTGGCCTCTTTTGTCCGAGTGCTTACTTTTGTTTGTTTTTCTGTGTGTCCCCATTCTTTGGTGCAGATTCGCAGACTAAATGCTCGGACACTGTCGAGTTGAAATTTGTATGTATGTGACTATGCT
Source organism: Globisporangium orthogonon (assembly GCA_023334005.1). NCBI lineage: Eukaryota > Oomycota > Peronosporomycetes > Pythiales > Pythiaceae > Globisporangium > Globisporangium orthogonon. The sequence goes on along the minus strand of JAASFW010000284.1, from coordinate 2,478 downwards.
TGGCAATTTGGCCTGATGTACGACGCTGCAGGCAAACGAAATTGTCGGACACCCCTTTCGGCTTGAAATTGTATGTTTCTGACCCATTTGGCTTGTCCGAGAATCTCGTCTACTGCATCTATCGAAAATACACGCTCTCTCGACCTCAAGAAAAGGATACTGCGCATTCTTTTTGTGACGGAGCAAAGACATCTGGTTTCCCCTCTCTCTATTCTACCGCTTCAATGCAAATCGACAAATGCTGCAGACTGAAAGCAGAGCAGAATTGCGTCAGAGATGCTCACTATTAGTAGTGAGTAGGAGTGCTCGATGGACACTCGGCAAAAAGACCTCGTATTCGTTTGTTTGGGTGTTGGGTGATTGGACATTGGACGGAAAAAAAGTTGCTCAGCAGCACCTTGCACCTCGCGCTTTCCAAGTGCACCTTGCACCTTTGAGCTTTGCAGTCACCCTGTCACAGTGCAAGAGTGGATAGATGCGCTCGAAGACAAAAAGTGACCAACATTGCGTCGTTGCCGCCGCTGTCGCTCCCAGGAAGTCGCCCTCTTTACTTCTTTCAGCAGACGACAGCGATGGCGATGGCAGTGGCAGCAGGCGATGAACAGGTAGAGAGTACTAACTAGTACAGTAGATTCCACAGATCGCAAACAGGAAAAAAAATGAAGCGAACGCAGTACATCCGACTGCTGCACCTCCCACAGCTCACATGCGCCTACTCTCACTCACTCAATCGGTCGCTCGCTCTCTCTCGCGCAGGCATTTCGACGAACTGCTCAACCTCAAGCGCAAGCTTAAGTGACAGACTTACGCGGGGTTTCAGCCTCGACGTACTTGGGCGAAGCGCTGTGCTTGGTGCCGCCCGAGTGGAAGAGCTTCTCGATGTCCTCGAGCAGCATACCCTTGGTCTCCGGACAGAGATAGTAGACGAAAGCAACGGAGATGGCGACGAAACCCGCGAAGACGAAGAAGACACCGTTGATGTTGAGCGTGGGGAAGACCTTGACGGCGTACGTCATGATGACGCCCGTGACCCAGTTGGCCATCGTGGTGAGCGATACGGCCTTGGCACGCACGTTGAGCGGGAAGATCTCGGCAGCGTAGATCCACGGGATAGGACCCCACGCCATGGCGAAGTTGAAGATGAAGAATGCCGTGCTAGCGAGAATGATGTACCCAGCGGCCTTGGAGCAGCCGGCGTCGTCGACGTTGCCGTCGCAGCCGAGTGTGAATGTCGTGGCCGAGATGAGGTGTCCGAGTAGCATGCCGACGGCGCCGATGAGCAGCAGCATGCGGCGACCCGTGGTGTCTACCCAGCGCAGGCCCGGAATGGTGCTGAAGCAGTTGACGGCCGAGAGGATGAGCACGGACAGGTTGCCGTTGTTAGTGATGTCCTTGAAGATGAGACCGCCGTAGGTGAAGATCGGGTTGATGCCCGTGAGCTGCTGCAGCACCTGGAGCGACATACCAATGAAGACGCGCTTGAGGATGGACGGCTCGAGCAGGTCCTTCCAGCTCGTCGCCTCGCCTTCCTCCGCGAGCTGGTCGGCGATCGCCTGGAGCTCGACGGCGACATTCTCAGTCTGACGCAGACGCTTGAGCGTGGCCTCAGCGGCGTCACGACCCTTCTTCTGGTACGTCCAGCGTGGGCTCTCTGGCACGCAGAAGATGCCACAGAGCACAATGACCGGCGGGATAATTGCCAGCGCGTTCGTGATGCGCCAGCCGTGGTTGGTGTTGGCGATAATGATGTTGCAGACGTTGGCGAGGAAGAGACCGATGACGACAGTCATCTGCATGAAGCCCGAGAAGAAGCCACGTAGTTCCTTGGGAGCCATCTCGGCACCGAAGAGCGGCAGCGAGAAGGACGAGTTGCCGACACCAAGACCCTGGATGAAACGGCCAACGAGCAGCACGCCGTGCGCCTGCGCCGCGTTGAAGCACACCCAGATTGTGCCGACACAGAAGAGGAAACCAGCTGAGAAGATCGTCATGCGACGACCGAACTTGTCGGCCACGATACCACCAAGGAAGGCGCCGAAGACGCAGCCGAGGTAGTAGAGCAGGCTGTAGTGCACGGTGAAATCTGTCCACTTGCTCGGTAGGTTGTTGGAGCTCACGGTGCAGTCGTTGTACGTGAAGTTGTTCCAGCCCGTGCAGTAGTCGTTGATGAATGAGTCCATGATGAGAACCCCGCTCGTCACACCCTGATCGTAGCCGAAGAAGATGCCGCCGAGCGATGCGAAGAGGCAGACGATGATCGCGTAACGACGGCTGCCCTCGGTCGGTGCGTCGTGCTCATTGTTGTTGTGAATATCGACGAAGACTGCGCCGGCCATGGTAACGCTTCAGAAGTGGCGCTGCTTTCTTGCTTTCTTGGGTGTGGGTCGCTTGTTTGCTTGTCTAGATGTCAGCTGAGCCTTGCCGGTGCTTGATGCTTGTGAAGCGGAGAGCAAATTCTCGAATGACCAAGTGTGGTGT
>JAASFW010000283.1:0-24836 GCA_023334005.1 Globisporangium orthogonon | reverse complement strand
TGCTGCTTGGCGGCTTTGAGCGCCTTCTTCTCAAGTTTCGCCTTCTTCGTCTCGTCCTTCTCCTTGCGCAGCTTGATGATCTCCGCCTGGATCGTCGTGCGCTTTGTGCTCTGCTGCATTGTCTTCTCAAGTGACTCGATGTGCGAGATCGCCTCTGCTGCATCCATTTACTCGTTCGTTAGAGACTTGTGCGTCATCACCACCTCGCATGAACCAGCAACAGCAGCGATGAACGCACGCGTCAAACCCCACGAGGAGCCTATGGGGTCGGCGAAGCCATCGGTGTCGAACTCAAGTCGTGACGCTGCTGTTGAAGACACCATCGGAATGCACCTCGCCATCCCCAGAGGAAAAAATCTTTCGCTCTCGCCACGGCGCGAGACGAAGGTGGTTTTTGCGGAGTGGAAAGTGTGGTTTTCAAGCCACATCGTGATTTTCTGTTGTTAACAATGCGTAGTCTTTTTCGATCATAGGGTACACTCCTGTCCTTCGGATTCATCGCTTTGCCATCAATTTTTGCTCAAAACGCCGCACGCGCACGATAGCGGAAACAACGGCGATGCGAACACGCTGGAGGACGTCGAGTCCCCGCTGGTTTGCTCGGTCTGCAGGACGTCGGGCGCGCGTACTGCTGTGTAACCTGCTAATTTCCATATTTACCGGTTAGTTTTCACGCGGCAAAGTCCGATTCGACATTGAAAATCGCAAAATACCAACTCATCGTAATCTTTTGGCTCGGGTTTCAGGCTTGAAGCTCTACGAACGGTTTCGTACGCCGTAAAAAACCAAAAAACGGGAAAAATCCGTATTCGGTAACGCTAGGCGTCTATTTCAGTAAATACAAATCCTACTCCATGTTCGACCAAAATGAGGCTATATCGGTAAGGTTACGAAAGAAGCGGAAAATCATGAGGTTACGGCTGTTTTTGAAAATTTGGGCTGGTAGCGCTAGACAGCCGAAAGTGGTGTGATACACGCTAGCTACGGTCCAGATGTGACCCACACGAACGAACCCACCTGAAAATAAAGCTCGAAGAGTTGCAGCAGGAACAGCGACCACTTGACGAGCTAAATAGTGTGGACCACTCTCTCTGCTACCGCGAGCGGCTTCACGGAATAGCACAAGAAGGTCGCGAAACTCTTGGTATAGCCAACAGGAACGCGCGCAATACACTTTCCCCATTTGCCGATCCAAGCAAGGAGAAACAAGCGCCAAGCGGCTCCCCTCGCCCGCGCGATGGACGCGATGGACGCCGTGGCGCTCGGCGCGCGCGTGCAGCAGGTGGCCGACAAGCTGCTGCTGAAGGCGCAGGAGGCGCGCGCCAAGGGCAACGGCGGCGCCGCGCAGTCGCTCGCAGACTCGGCCGCCGACCTGCGCCACGCGTCCGCCGTGCTGCTCGAGCAGAAGCGGCTGCTCGCGCTGCGCCACGCAGCCGGGGACGCGCCGCCCGGATCGAGCTCCGGCAGGGGCGGCGCCGTGCGTCTGCGCCGCAACAGCAGCGCCAGCAGCCTCGTGAGTATGCAGAGCGCGTTCGACGCCGCGAGCAGCGTCGCCGGCTCCGTTGCGGCGTCCCAGCACGTGGCAGCGTCAGTGCCGCCGCCAGAACTGCTCACGCGTCTCGTGCGCGTGGAGAAGATGCTCGGCAAGAAGAGCGACGAGATGCGCGCCAAGGGCAATGAAAGCGCGGCCGGCGCGCTGCAGCAGTCGGCGGCGTGGGTGCGCGCGGGCAGCGCGCTCATCAGCGAGCAGCAGCAGAGTCTGCAGGCGCTGGCGGGGAGTCTCGAGCGCCTGCAGAGCCAGTGGCGCGCGCTCGGCAAGCTCGTGCTGATCAACGGCGGAGAGGAGGGGGAAGAGAGCGGTGGCAGCGGGACGGGCGACGACGACGTGGTGGGCCGCGTGGCCGCGCAGGCAGCCGAGCTGGTGGCACTGCGTGCGTTCGTCAAGACCGCACTCCCTGATTGCGCGAACCATAGCGACGTGGAAGAGCTCGCGGCGGCGTTGCAGCGCGAGCGCGACGCAGCCAAGTTGGCGGAGACTCAGGAGCGTAACGCGGAAGTGAAGGCGCTCGAATCCGAGCGCGACACGCTGCGCAAGCAAGTGACAGCTCTGAAGAAGCAGCACGCGGAAGAGTATCTCATTTTGCGAGAGGACATCGAGATCCTCAAGAATGAGAAGCGCGTCTTGGAGCAGAAGGTAGGGGAGGTTGAGCGCGAAAGCACGGAGCGCAGTGAGCGCGAGCTGGCGAAGCTGCAGGCGGCGTACGAGGCGGTGGCGAAGTCGAACGAGGAGCTGATGGAAGCGCTGGTGACGAGGGAGGCGGAGGTGAACGAGCTGAAGACGCAGGCGGAGTCGTGGCGAGACCGCTTCCACGATGAAGAGCACAAGCTGAGCGAGTTCTTATCCACTGCGCAGAAACAGCACTCGACGCAGATGGCGTCGCTGGAGAGCGAGCTCAAGTCTCGTGACCAAGCTATCGCGGCGCTGGAGAAGTCCGCGAAAACGAGCGAGCCTGACGCGGACGAGTCACTTTCCTCCTCCAGCGCTGAGACGATCCCGCCGCCGATGTCCACTGGGGGGAACGAGGCTGCGCTGATCCGGCTCCAGGACGAGCACATGGAGCTCCAGGCGCTGCTGACTGATTGCGAGAAGAACTTGGAGAGTGAGTTGGCGCGAAGTGCACAACTGATGCAGGAGCGCGAGGCGCTCAAGGCGCGCATGTCTGAGATGGAGAGCCGGCACGAAAACGAAGTCGAAGCGCTCGCTCGCGAGCACGAGCGTCACACAACTGCAGTGGAGCAAAAGCATGAGAAGCGCGAGGGAGAGTTGCAGGAGCTGTCAAAGCAGCTGGCGAGGGTCCAGTCTGAGTGCGAGTCTCGCGAGCAGATCATCGGCGAGCTGAAAGAGGCCGTGGACGGATACCGGGATGAGTGTTTTAAAGTGCGCAAAGAGCTGGAAGATCGTGACATCACGATCTCGCGTCTGCAGGAGGATCTACAGAACCAAGACAAGTCGGTTGCAGACGGCCTCGAGCAGCTCGAAGCGGAGTTTGCGGCGCTCCGCGACGACACAGAGAAGCTCCAGGCGAGTCTTGGTAGCTCCTCGGGTGCTTCACTGGAGGAGGTCACTGGCAGGTTGAGTCAGTTGGAGGCGAACGCGTCGAGAGGACTGCGAGACGCGATCGTTGCGCATATGGAAAAGTATGTTGAGCTGAAGCGTCGACACGAGTTGCTCGAAGCAAACGAACAAGCACTACGCGAGCTATCGGGCGCATTTCTGAGTAGCTGCGAGTCGCTGTTTGATGAACACAGCAGCGGTTCTGACACGTCTGGGGATGTTACCAGCGATCGTTTTGCCCGTATTGAGGTGGGCATGGCGAGGATGCTTGAAGAGAAAAGAGCAGCGATGGAGCAGGCGAAGGTGGCGCTGGAAATGAAGCAGGAGGTCGAAGAACGCCTTCAACACGCGCTGAGAGAAGTTTCCGCGCTACAGGAGGAATGCACGAGCGCAACGGATACAAGACGCCGACTGTCAGAGGAACTTGAAGCGTTGCAGGTGGTCAAATCGCAGCTCGAGGCTGAGCTCCACGACCACAAGGCAAAGAACGAGGACGGAGCAGGCAGAGAAGAAGCGAGTGCTCGAGAGCTTGAGGAGCTCCGCCAGCGCCTCCAAGACGCAGAGAGCGAGTTCGAGCGCTACCGTGCGCGCTCGCACACTGCACTCAAGAAAGTGGAGAAGCGAGCAGAGTTGCTGAACGGGATGCGCAAGGATAACGAACACCTCAAGCAGAAGCTCGAGGAGAGTGAGGAAGCGTGCAGGCGCGCAGAGGAGACCGAGAAGCATCTTGTAGAGCGCTTGCGCGAAGCCGCGCAAACGCAACGCATGATGCAGGAAGAACTCGAGCAGCGAGTAGCGGAAGGCGTAGAAGCGCTTACTGCGAGTGAGGCGAAGCTCCTGGAGTTCACTGCTGATAAAGAGCTCACGTGTCGAAAGCTCCAAGAGGCGACAGCGCGTTTGGCGAAGTTGGAGCAGGAGAAGGCTGCGCTCGTTGAGGCGAGGGATCACCTGCACAAACAGGAGGTAGATGCGAGGGAAGCGGAGCTGACGAGTTTGAAACTACAGCGTCAAGCAGGAGAAGATCAGATTGCTGTGCTGACAGAAGAGATCGGGACTCTGCGAACGCAAATCGAAACACACGATCGCGACATGCAGGAAAGCGTCGCGAATGCTGAGAGCCTTCAGGCTCGAGTGCGTGCGCTCGAAGAGTTGATCGCGCGGTATGAAAGCGCAAGCAAAGACGACGAAGTCGCGAACGAGAAGGTACTCCGAATGCAAGAGCAGGCAGTTGCAAGATTGGAGGCTGCCGTTGGCGAAGAGCGCGCGAAGGGTGCTGCGAAGTGTGAAGAGATGGCGCTGGAGATCAATCGGTTGAAAGCAGAAGTGGAGGCGTCCGCGAAGAAGATCCGTGAGCTTTCTCAGTCACTGCAAGAGCGGTCGTTGTCTCCGAAGGCTGCTCCCGCAGCGCCGTCACCCGTGGTGCAAACACAAAATGAAGAGCAGGAAAAGCGCATCAGTCGATTGTCGGAGCAGAACCAGATCTACGAGCAGCGCATTGAGTTCTTAGAGTTGCAGATCGACGACCTTCAGCATCGCTTGGAGGGTCTGGATACGTCGAACGCGTCTACCGTACATAAGTCAGAGGACGCGGCCGCAGCAAAAGACCAAGTGATCCGTGAGCTGCGCGTCCAGGTGCTCGATCTGCAGGAACAGGTGCAGGTGTTTGAAGATGAGAAAGCTGCACGCGAGCTAGAGACGGAGCACAGTGAGCTGGCGCAGATTCGAGCTGCGAGGGTGGCGCTCCAGAAGCAGAGCGAGCACGTGATCAACGCGAAGCAGCGCAAGTCGCTCGTGAAGACCTTCCAGCAGCATTTGCAGACCGTTGTGGACGAGCTGCAGCGTGGACTGGACGACCACTCGGCTACATTCCGCGACGCGTGCGAGTTCCGCGACGCTCACAAGCTGGAGGCGAAGCTTGTAAAGTTCGAGTCGGTTGACGCCGCTGGTGAGCCGCAGAATTCATCAGCAAGCTCGAAGGAAGCAGTAGGTGGGAGTCCTGCGACTGGAGTGACCACTCTGGCGGAGACCGAGCATTTCGAAGAGTGTCTGGTGATGAAGAGCGGTGTTGTGATCAAGGCTGGTGCAAGCTTCAAGCTCCCAGTGTTCTGCGAGAAGAAGGGCTGGCGCGTGGTGTGGACGTTCTCGGTGAAGGAGGAGAGCGCAGACGTAGGCTTCGCGCTGCTCTTGGACGGTTCCCATCGCCGCCAGGTGATCGTCGCTCCCCAGCGCGTGAACTCCCTGTCAGGGATCTTCACAGTTGAGGAGGCGGACGAAGGCGCGTCGCTCGAGTTTGAGTGGGACAACACATTCTCGTGGCTGAATGAGAAGACACTGGACTACCATGTCTCGATGCAGGAGCCGCTCACTCCCGCGAAGAAGCAACTCAAAGTGCAGCAGCTGTCGCTGCAGAGCAATTCCAAGCAGCTCCGCGACGGTCTTGCACTTCTCGCCGCCGAGCTCGACAGCCGCGCGCAGCTGAAGAAAGCAGTGGAGCATCTGACCGAGTGCGAGCAGGAGAAGGAGGCGTACACGGAGCAATTCGCTGCGCGGAAAGACGCGATCGTGGCGCGCAAGAGCGAGCTGCAGCAGCAGATGGACGAGCTCAAGACGTCGCTGAGCAACATGCTGTCCGAGCAGGACGAGATCGAGGACGACATCGCGACGATGCTCCGCGCGTGGAGCAGAGCTGTGGGTGAGCGAGAGGACGCCGAGACGACGATGCGACTCGCAGAGGCGAGTCAGTTGGAGACTCTCGCGCAGCAACTGGAGGCGCAAGTGCAGGAGCTGGAGAAGGAGCTGCTCGCGTTCCAGGACCAATCAACGACTCCGCTCGCTGCAGCGTGAGCGAGCGGTGCTCGTCGCGTCAAAAGTAGTAGATGGGAGAGAGCGTCGAGCGCAGACGCGAAACTTGTTAAATACACGCATGTGTGTGTGTGTGTGTGTGACGGGCGAAGTGCTTACCGGATCGCCAGCATCTCCTGCACGGACGCCGGGATCTCGCCGCCGAAGAGCCGCTTGAACACGCCGACCTGGTCCCAGCAGTGGTGCTGCTCCGCGATCTGGCTGTCCTGGAAGATGACGTACGTCGTGACGGTGAACGTCAGGTCGCTCGACTTGATGGCTCTGAGCGCCACGCGCATCGTCTCAGGACAGTCCTCCGACGAACACACCATTTCGAGCTGCGCGGCAGACGCGATCTCGCCCTGGATGCGCCACTTGGTCAGGATCTGCCGGTCGTTTAATGCAACAGGTCGGACAACAGTGCATGCAAGTGTTAGTGTGCAGCTAACTAACTGTCCTCGAGTGTATACCTTACGCACCATCTCGCCGTCCGGGAGATGCGGACGCAGCTCCACGATGTCGACCGCGATCGTCGCGAATACGGAGCGGATCATGTTCCACAGACTGATGGTCTGCACGCGCCCGAACGCGTCCCACTCGCGCACCCCCACGCCGACGCGACACTCCTCGTGCCACACGCGCGCGGCGTCGTCCACCGTGAGCACCGCCGCGTTCAGCTGCTCCACCATCTCCGTCACCACTTTCGTGCGCTCCGACAAAAGCCGCTGGATGTTGTCGCGACTCCCGCGCCCCGCGATCATCACCGAGCCGTTCTTGCCCAGCAGCAGCGTCTGCTTGAGGTGTAGGTTGTCACGCTCCAGTCTGCGCACGCGCGCCTCGAGCTGCGTGAGCTTCGTGTGGCGCGATGTTGCGACGTTTCGCTCCACAGTGCTCTTGTCGCTCTTGTCGCTCTGGTTGTCCTCAAAGTCTTCCGCACTGTCAAGTGGCGTGGGGACAGCAGCAGCAGCACAAGTCAGCACAAGCTACCGACCACCCCGCCCATCGCCTTCTCCTCCACACACGCGAACACACCTATGCAGTCCGCCCGCGACCACGAGCTGCGTCTCCGCTTTTCCGACGGAAGACCCGGCGCGGCGCTCACTCCTCCCGGCGAAAGCTGGGCGTCCTGGCCGCTGGTCACCAGCAAAGTCCTTCGCCCCCACCGTTGCGCCTCCGCCGTGTCCTGCGCGCCACTCGGAGCCATGTCAGCATCCCTCCAAGGCATCCGCTCCGCCGCAACCGCCTCCTTTTCTCTAACAACGCACCGCCAATCTTCTCCACGAGTCGCTTCTCACTTCGCGCGCCGGCCGCCGACCTGCTGCTCGCCGCCGCCGCCGCCGCGGCCGCCGTCCGCGCGCGCTTGTGCTGCAGCGCCGCCGCGACCACCGCCACGTCGTTGTTGCGCGCCGCCTGGCTGCTGCTGCTGTTGCTGAGGCTGCCGCTGCCGCTGCCGGGGTCCTGCTCGTCCACTTCGCCCACGCTACTCAGGAACTCCGAGATCGCGATGTACTCTGGATCAGCGAAGCGCCGTTTGGTGCCGACGCTGCTCGGAGCTAGCGACGCGGCGATTGCGGCGGCAGCGGCGGCGGCGGCGGCGGCGCTTGAGCTGCTGCTGGTGGAGGAGGAGGAGGAGGATCCGACGGTCGGAGCCGCGCTCATGGTCGAGCTGAGACGGTGCGTGCGCTTGGAGACAGCTGCGAGGGCAGCACGCACGCTACGGCACGCACGTCACGCGGTTGAAAGGTAGATTTAATAGTGAAGAAAAATAGGGAGGGAAGGTGGCGGTCGGATTTAGAAGGGTGAGAACAATAAGAGGCGACACGCCACCTCCTTGACAACCTTGAAGTCGCCAATCGCTCGGACCGACGACGTCCAGCAATTGGCTGCCATTCGTCTCCCAAGCTCCAGCTGATTGACATGGACGCATGAGTGGCCGAAAGCATCGGAGAAGGTGACTTGATGTAAACAATGTAACCAGACATCCGAGACATCGAGCTGCAGAAGTCCCAGGCACCTCCTGATTCGATGCGCAGACCATCACCTGCGATACGCAGATGCCGCTGCATCCTTTTTCCCTCCTTCCCTGACATCAGCAGTACACTTCACCAACTACACTGTGCCGTAGCTCTGGCCCGCGTGGTGCGCGTGCTCGAACTCGTTCGGGTAGATCTCGCGCCACGTCGTGTGGAGGTGCTCGTGCGCCTCCGGGTGGCTGAGAACGAGCGAGTGCGGGTCCTCCGCGAAGAGGATGAAGACGGTCGCCACGGCGCCGTCGATCACCGTCATGATCACGTTCGTGATCGAGTAGCCGATGAGGAAGCCGCTGATGCCGAGCGCCGCCTGCGGGTTGTTGACGTTGATCGTCCACTGCGGGTCGCCGTACGCCACAGCCGCCCAGCCTGCCGCCGCGCCAAGGAAGCCCACGGCGATCTTGCCGAAGAACAGCACGTTCACGATGAGCGAGTCGTTCGTGATCGCCGTCCAGCCCTTGCCCGCGAACAGCTGGAACACACGTCTGCCGGACGTCACGAAGCCGTAGCCGTAGATGCCCACGTACGCGTACGCGAAGCGGTTGAAGTACTCGACCCAGCGTTCGATGGACGCCACGATGCTGTCGATGCAGCCCACGAGGCAGCCCGCGACAGCGTTCCCCTGACCCTGCAGCGCGCGCTGCAGAGACGACAGCAGGAAGTGGATCGTCTCGATGATCGACACCACGAGCGAACCGAAGCAGATTGACCCGAACGAGAGCGTGAGCGCACGCGCGAGAGCCTTGGAGCTCGTCAGCGGCACGCGGTCGCGCGTCGCGTGGTGCCACCAGCTCGAGACCGTGCCAGCCGTCGCGACCATCACGATGTTGCGCAGTACAAAGTTCGCCCAGAAGAAAATGATCACCATGCCCGTGAGGATGAGGAACTTCTCGCCCGTGGTGTACTCGTCGCCCTGGCCGACGTACTCGCCGTGGTTCACTGCCGCGTATGTCGCGACGATCCAGACGAGCCCCCAGACGATCTGCAGCAGCGTGAACACGATCGCCTGAAGCAGGATCACCGGGTAGCTCACGACGGCCTTACACGCGATCTGCAGGTTCGCGGACGCGAATGCGATGCGCTCGCGAATGCAGCACACGTACGTGAGCACGAGTGCCGCGAAGAGCGTGACGACCGCCGCTGGCCACCAGTAGAGCGAGTCGCCGCTCGTGTAAAGGAAGTTAGAGGACGCAAAGCCCGCGGCGAGCGAGACCGTGACGACCGCGATGACGGAGAACCAGATGAGCATCTTGCCGATGAAGAGCATCGCGAGCGTCCAGATGAGCGACGCGAGCAGCGCGCCGCCCGCGATCACGCCACAGATGCGCAGCGCGTACTTATACTTGGCGTGCTTCTGCTTGATGAGATCGCCGATGGACTCGATGTCGTCCTGGTTCTCCGAGAGCGTAAGCACGTCCTCGCCGTAGCTCGCGGCGATGACAAGCGTGAGCCCGAAGGCGGCGAGGAAGAGCGCGGCGAAGAGCACGTCATGGCACGATTTCTGCACCTGCGCAGGCGCGTGCTTGTCTTGCACGCTGATAAGTTCGCGCTCGCCTGCAGCGTGCTTGGCCATGCTGGACTTGGATTGACTGGAGGAGGGCTGGCGGTGGGGCCAGGTGAGGCGGGGGGCACAAGCAAGCCCACGTGAGCTCTTGTCGGCGAAATAGCAAGTGACGATGCCTTTGAGTTTGATTTGCGAGCCAAATGAGTCAAATGGAGTGGGCCACATAGAATGAACCCACCATAAATCAGTGATGCTGCGAATGGGAAAGCGGATACTGAGTAGTAGGGGGTATTGTATAGTGAGAAGTAGGAGGATTCCCACAACTACTGATCCGAAATGACAGGGAAGTACTGTATCTGTTTCGTCGATATACGATCGTACTTGATTCGAGAAGCGCAGTAAGTACGCCGCTTCGACAAAGTACGAATTGCCCAAAACGCAGCAATTCGGGCAGCACCAGGTGATCGCTTGAGCTGCTGCTGCTGCCGCTGCTGCACGACGCTCGCTGGCTGTCGCTGTCCGGTCGTCCGAATCCCTCTCACTCTCTGCGCCGCATTCGAGGAGACCGCGCGCGATGGTGCTTGGCCTGCTGCTGCGCGAAGATGAGGAGCGCGCGCTCGCGTTCGACTTCGAGGCGATGCTTCCGACGGATGCGGACGAGAATATGGACGAAAATGGGGGCCACGGCGGTCGGAAGGACTTCAAGCGCGGGACCGTCGTGTGCCGCCACTGGCTGCGCGCGCTCTGCATGAAGGGCGACAGCTGCGAGTTCCTGCACCAGGTGCGCACCTATCTCGACGACCTCTTGGCTTCGGAGCTCTTCGTTGCTGCGCGAGCCCGCGGACTGACTCAGCTGGTGACCGCAGTACGACATGTCCCGCATGCCCGAGTGCCGCTGGGGAATGGAGTGCCAGGTGCCCGAGTGCCCGTTTCGCCACGTGCCGGACGAGGAGCGCGTCGAGTGCGCGTTCTACAAGCAGGGCTTCTGCTCGCACGGCTCGAGCTGCCGCTACCGGTGCGTCCTCGTCTGCTGCTCGCGGTGGTCATTGGTCGTGGTATTTGGCTAACGTGCTGCTCACTTTCTCTGCAGCCACATCAAACTCGCGCGCGAGGAGTGTCCGGAGCTCGCGGACTTCTCGCTGCAGTCCAAGGTCGCGGACGAGGAGAACGTCAAGCGGCGGAAGGCGCAGCCCGTGAACGAATTCTACAAGATCGCGATCTGCAAGCACTGGGAGAAGCAGGGCAGCTGCCCGTTCGGTGACGAGTGCCACTTTGCGCACGGCGAGCAGGAGTTGCGGCCGTTCCCCAAGGGCGAGAAGGACCCGCGGGGCGGCGGCAGGGACGGAGGCCGCGATGGCGGCAGGGACCACCACTCGCACCACCACCGTGGCGACGGCAGCGGCCCAGCGACGGATTTCGTCAAGGTTGAGCGGCCGCCGGCGCCGCGGATGGTGCTGCCGGGCTTCATCTTTGCGTGCAATAACACGACGCTCGACGAGTGCTTCGGACGGATGATCTTCGGGCTGGCGAAAGACCAGGAGTCGAACGCCGTGAAGCACGTGGTGCCAGGTGCGCCGCTGTTCCTGCTCAACATGTCGGACCGTCACCTGCTCGGGATCTTTGAAGCCGTGTCTCCAATCGTGATGAACTTGGCACCTGGCGCATTCAGCAACGCGCCAAACACGCCGTCGCCATTTCCCGTGCAGGTGCACTTCAAAGTGTCGCTGAATGCGCCGGCGATCTCATCCGCAGACCCGCAGATCCAGAGCATCGTCGGCGACCGCGGCGTCCGCATGGGGGCGCTCACGCTGGAAGTGACGCAGCAGCTCGCCGAGGTGTTCGCCGAGCGCTGCGGAGGCGGCTTCCCGCCTCCGAACCAGCAGCAGATGCGCGGGATGGGGATGCCGCCAAACATGGGCGGAGGGGGCAGCAGCGCTGACGTTCCGATGGCTCCAGGTGGCGCTAGCAGCGCGCTAACCAGTCTACCGAAAGACCCGAACGGTCCGGGATTCCTCGAAAAGATGGTCGTCGGTATCGAGAACGATAATGAGTTCAGTGTGACTCGCCGGATCATCGGACACGCCGGTGCGAACATGAAGCGGATCAGCGCTGAGGCGGGTGGCGGAGCGAAGGTCCGAGTGCGCGGCCGCGGCTCTGGCTCGAAAGAGGGCGGCGTGGAGGAGATGAACGAGCCGTTGGTGGTGCTGGTGTCGGCCGACAACGAGCGCAGCTTCCGCATCGCATACGACCTCACGAGCGAGCTGCTCGCGAGCATCCACCACGACTACCGCGGGTTCCTCGCACAGAAGGCGCAGCGCGGCCAGGGCCCGCAGCACTTCCACGGCCCTCCATACAGCGGAGGCGGCGGGAACTTCCCACGTCAGTTCCGGGGTCCTCCTCCACACGGCGATGTTGGGAACTTTCCACCGATGCGTGGAGGTTCGCCACCAGGACAGAGTGTCAAGCAGGAGCCACCGGCGTGAGCAAGGAACTGTAGCTGGTTAGTCGACAATCTCACATGAACGAGCGAGCGCTCGTGGTACTTGGCGATCGATACTTTTCTCTTCTTTCGTGTCGTGTCGTGATCGACTCTCATCGTGCATTTCCAAACACGCCTCTCTGGCTGTAGTTAGGTGGCTAAACTCCATGCACCGCACCGCTAGCTAGCAGACCTTCTTGGACGGCAGCACGTTTGAGATGGACTGCGCATACGACACGAGGCGCTTGACGGACGTGAGGTACTTGCGCTGTGCCTCGTTGTTCATCACGTGCGCCTGCTTGTTCGAATTGATCTTCTCGCGCCCCGTGCGCTCGTGAATGCCGACCATCGTGACACCGATCGGCCACGCCGCGTTGCCGATCGCGAGTTTGATGTATGCGTCGTTCGCGAGCACGAACTCGCCCTGCTTGCAGAACCGAACGATCTCGACGAGGTTCGGCAGGATGTCGGATGGCACCTGCCGCTGCTTGCACAGCTTGAAGAGCGGCCGGATGTAGTCCTTGCACTGCTTCATCGTCTTGGTCGCGATCTTGCCCTGTGCCGTGCGCTTCACGTGGTCCGGCCGGTTCGCCAGATCGCGCTCCCACGCTTGCAGCATGCTTTTGAAGAAGCGATACACGAGCTTGTCGAGGTCGCTCTCGTCGTCCTCGTCGTCCTCAGTCGCCGTTGTCTTGTGGCCACGCTTTTTATCCGCGCCGCCTGACCGCCGCTCGCTACCCCCAGCGCTGCCGTCGTCACCGGTGTGCTCTGCGTCATCGTCGTCATCGTCGTCGTCGTCGTCGTCATCTGGCTGCTCCTGGGTGCCGCCGCCGCCGCTTCCGTGGCCCGCGAAGCGATTGCGGACGCGGTGACCGCCCTCGAGCGCGTCCTCCTGTCGGGCAGCGGCCTCCTGCTCCGCGCGCCGCAGTCGCTCTCCGCGCGCGCGCGCGCTCTCGCCGAAGAGAGTGATAGGCTCGCCGAGCTCGCGCAGCCGCCGCTTCATCTCGGGCCACGGCAGCGAGAGCGCGGCGTCCGGCGCCTCCTCCTTCTCGCCACTAATAGCGGCGCCCGCGCTTTCGCTGCTGGTTTCGAGCCGGCGCTTCTTGGGGCTCGGCGGCTGCTGGTGCTGCTTCCTCTCGGCCGCGAGCCGCAGCGCCTCCACCTCGGCGCGGCGCAGGTACTTTTCGCTGGCGGTCGGCGGCTTCGCGGCCGCCAGCTCGCGCTTCTTGGCAGCAAGCACGCGCTGCAGCGCGTCCATGCTGAGCTTTGCGCGTTGGTTTGTTTTTCGCGAAGTTAAATTGCGGCCAGGCCAGGCCAAAATTGCGCGTAGTTTTGGGAAACAATCAGCTGATTTTATAGAATGGAGCGTTAAAAACACCTCCGCGCAAGAAATCGCTTGCGCCATACAAACACCAAGTAGACGTCGAGAATGTTCCACCGAGCCGCCCGGAGGGCAGCCCAAAACCCCAAAGAAAACAAAAGCGATGGCGGAGCTCAAGAGCTGGCTGGCGGAGCGCCCCGCCGTGCGCGCGAGCGTCGACGAGCTCATGCTGAGCCTCAAGCGCCGGTGCGGCTGGCTGCCCGCTGAACGCGCTATCGGCTCCGCTGCGAATATGCTCACGCGCTTCTCTATTGCAGCCAGCTCAGCGGCTCGTACGACACGGCGAAGGAGACGACGCTGCTGCTGCGCCGCGTGGTGCGCTGCGTGGGTCGAGTTGCTGCTTGTGTTCCAGCAAACGGGGCGCTGACGTCGAGGCGCTGCACGCAGATCGAGACCGTGGAGTGGACGACGGCCGGGGAGATCATGGACAAGGTCCGGCAGCTCGGCCACATGCTCACGAAGGCGCACTCGCGCGGTACGCGCTGCTGTGGCTGCCATTGTTGCTGCTGTCGCTGGTGTCTTTCAAACTAAGCCAAACCGCAGAGCTGGCGATCGGCAACGTGGTGCGCCGCGTGCTCTACATCATCCGCGAGGAGCACCTCGGCGCGCTTAAGACCGAGGCGGAGAGCAAGTCGGCGCTGCTGGACGCGGCGGCGCCCAAGAGCAGCCACAACTACCAGTCCGCGCGCTCGCTCGGCACGATCCTGACCCCGGGTATCGACACGGACCTCTCGATCCCGATCGCGGACCTCAAGCTCGTGCGTCGCGGTCAACTGATACTTGGAGCTTAGGACGTTTTCCTGCAGGCTCCATGCTAATTGGGCGTGTTGGCGCATGACTGCATGCACCAGTCCGTGAACGAAGGCATCGCCGAGCTCATCGACGAGATCGACACCTTGCACGTGAACATCGCGGACCAAGCCATGGAGTACATCCACGCCGAGTGAGTGTGTGCTGCTCCTGCGGTCATTTACGAGATGAACTGACTGGGGGGACGCACTCGCTCTCTTTCGATCTGCGCCGCAGCGAGGTGATCTTGACGTTTGGACTGTCGACGTCCGTGGAGAAGTTCCTGCAGACGGCGGCGAAGAAGCGGCAGTTCAAGGTGATGGTCGTCGAGTCGGCGCCGACACTCAACGGCCAGCGCATGGCGCACGCGCTGGCGCAGCAGGGCATCGACGTGACGGTCATCCCGGACAGTGCCGTGTTCGCCATGATGGCGCGTGTGAACAAGGTGGTGGTGCCGGCCGCGGCGGTGGTGGCGAACGGTGGGCTCATCGCGCAGTCGGGGCTCCAGAACATCGCGCTGGCCGCCAACAAGTACTCGGTGCCCGTCGTGTGCGTCGCGGGGCTGATCAAGCTCTGCCCGCTCTACGGCCACGACCTGGACGTGCTCAACGAGCTCATCGCGCCGTCCAACATCTACAACTACGAGGACACGGTCGAGAATGTGCGTACGCGCTGAGATGGGAGTGGAAGGCGATGTTGGGTGTAGTGATGGGGTGCGGAAGGCACTGACGCGCTCGGTTGCTCATCGTGCTCGTTCGTCATCGTCGGCAGTTGGAGGTGCTGAACCCGGCGTACGACTACGTGCCGCCCGAGTTCGTGAGCCTGTATATTACCAACACCGGCGCGCACCAGCCGTCCTACATCTACCGCTTGCTGGCTGAGTACTACTCGCCGCAGGACTACCAGCTGGCATAGAGGAGTGCCTCGCAGTAACAGCAGCAGCAGCAGCAGTAGCGCTCGAGACTCAGTCGCTACTGTAGTTTGGTTGCTGCTTTTTTGGTAGGCGGCGTCTCTAGCCGAGCAGCGAGCGCGCCGAGAGCTTGGTGCTCTGCAGGAACGGGTGCGAGTGGTACATGCGCTGGATAACCGCGAGCTGCTGTGCCACGAGCAGCCCTTCTTCAATCAAGTCGTTGAGGTCTTCTTCGAAGCGCTCCTGCTCTTCCTCCTGGAAAAACGCCTTGTAGGTCTCGAAGATGTCGCGCACTTGGTGCAGTAGCAGGATGAGGAACCCGAGGTCGCGCACACCGAGCTGCGCGCCGCCGCGGTTCTGCTTGTTGAGCAGCCGCTCGATGTCGCGCAGGCTGTTGCGCAGGAAGCCCGCGATCTCGCTCGGGTCGTAGAAGAGCCGCTCGCTCGTGCGCTTGTAGATGTACGCAAAGAGGTTCTTCGTGAATGCGTAGAGCCCACCGAAGACGACGAACGTCGGCACGGTCGCCATGAGCTGCAGGTTGAGCTGGTTCGCGTGCATGAGCTCGTCGATGGCGCCCATGGCCACCATCAGCTCCTTCTTGATAAACTGCACCTGGATGAGTAGCATGCGCACGATGTCGCCCGACATGAGGTTCTTGAGCGCACTCGAGATCTGCTTCTCGTACTGAAGCGACACCACCGACATGTCCATGTCGTTCATCACGCGCTGCAGCTCCTGCGGCGTCGCCTTCGGGTTCGTGTCGCGCACAAAGTCCGAGAGCATGCGCTGAAGGCTGAGCTTCGCGTCAAGCAGCGCTCCCGGGTCCTGGATCTCCGGCTTCTGGTTCAGGATCACCTCGGCCACGATCGCTCTGGTGATGAGGGTCGAGCAGGAAGCACGTAACTACATTAGTAACCTCACCACCACCGTCAACGCATGTGCGCCAAGCGTGCGCAACGAACGCACTGAATCGGCTCGATCATGTGCTCGTTCAGGAACTCGTGCATCGCCTCGCGGAACGTCTTAGCTGCTGCCTGGAACTCCTTCTGGTTCTTCAAGACCCAGATGCTACCCGTCGTGACGCACAGCGCCGCCACTGTCACCTGCACCCAACTGGCGTAGCACCATTCACAGACCGCGAAAGGAGTGGAGTCAGCGACAGCTTCCATCGTACCTATGACCGGCTATTTGCATCGTCTCCAGCATCTGCGCTATCTACGCATGCACGTACCGTTGACGCAGCTTGGAAGGGATGCGGCACGGCGCCATCGCCTTGTTAAAGCACGCGGTGAAGTCCTCCTGCGCGCGTGCGAAACGGTTCAAGTTGTCTTCGAGACGCCGCAGCGACGCCAGCACGTCCTCGGCGGTCGAGACGCCAGCAGTCCCTGGCGCGAACACGAGGTCGTCTGGGGGCAACAGTGCGTAAGTTTGAGGTCGCTGCAGCACATCCTGGCGCAGATACGGAGTCGGCAGCTACCGATTCTTCTTCATACACACACATGCACACGCCTCAGTCCACGCACCCAGCTCGAACGAGAAGCTTAGCAGTGGGTCCATCTTCATGAACGCGCCGTAGCCCTTGCGCGGCGCTGCAATGCCGAACGTGCTGTACGTGAGCTCGAGCAGCCGCATGCCGCTGCGCATGTCGTCCAGCAGCTGCTCATAGTCCACAAAGCTGCTCATGGACTTGGCCGTCTGCTCCTTGAGCATCCCTATTTTTTTCTGCCATCCCAACAGCGCAGGTATGCGCCAGTCAGCTCGACTCGACCTGGCTGGATCAGCGTCTCCAACTCCCAGCACACACGCATGCACGCCGCCGCACCAAGTGCTCCTCGAGCGTCGCTTCCAGACTCAGAATCTTCTCGTCGATGGTGATCCGCTCCGAGCTGCCATAAAGCACCAACGCATATCAGCCTGCGCCCTCCACTCCTCTATATCACGCGGTCCGAGCGGCACCTCGGCAGCAGCCACGCGAAGGGACCATCCTGCAGCACAGCGCGCACGCGGCGGCGGCGCAGCTTCTTCCAAAACGCGATCGCGCGCGGCAGTGAGTCCACCGCGCGCACCACCTCGACGAGCGCGTGGTGCAGTTGGTACATGGTCGCGTGCGCCCAGAGCAGTCGCAGTCCGCGGTCGAGCGCCTCGCGCTCAGCGGCCGACGCGTAGGCCGTCGCGCCGTCCACTTCCGCGAACAGTCGATGCTGCTCCAGCAGGTGCCGCAGCTGCTGCAGCGCGGCGGCAATCGCGCCGGCCGAGCTGCTGGGCACGGGCACCGAGTAGCACTGCGAGACGGCGGCGAGCGCCGCGCCGAGCACGTGCGCGTTCGGCACCGTCTGCCGGCTGAGCGCGCCCAGCTCTTTCAACGCCGCCGCGGTCACCGCTGCATTCGCAGTGGGCGGTGACGGCGGCGGCGTCAGCGGCACGTTGGCGGAGCTCCCGGCCGACGTCGTGCTCGCGGTCCAGATGCGCAACCCGACGCACGCCGAGCACGCGTAGCTGACGAACGACGCGCGCGGGCAGCTGCTCCGGCAGGGCGCGAGGGACCCGGTGCGGTGGCTGTCTCCGCGGGAGTCCAAAAGTGAGGTTCCGGTGCGATCTCGGCAATCTTATGAGAAAAAGTGCAGAACGATGGCCACAAACGACTTGCTGAGCCACTGCTTCGTGTCTGGCTCGGCCGTGGACCACCCCGCACGGTCCTCGCTTCGAGCATACGCTCTTTGAAGGGCTCGAATGAAATCGTCCACCTGCGAACGCCAGATGAGGATAGCAGTCGCTTCGCCGCTCGAGCACTTGGATTGCGGCTGCAAGACTGCAGGAGAGACCATCGGCACGATGTCATGCAAGCGTGTGCATTCCTGCCTTGCTGGGTGCCGCTTGGCGAGCATCTACAGTCCCCTTTGACGCGTTCGTATCTGCTGCTAGCCAACCACGACTGTCTTGTATCACCCAGCTCTATCGAGTTCGTCTTAGTCCGAAACAGCTCACATGGAGAAACCTCGAACCTTCTTCTTCGCTTGGTGGTGCAGCCGTCCCTGCTGCCTTCGCCACAAGGGTATCCGCTCGCGGAACGTCCAGACCACACCCAACGCCACTGCTACAACCACCAGTGCAGCTGCGACAACCGCAGTTGCCGTGATGGATTGCGGCGACTGCTCACTCGACTCGATCGCCGCGAGCTCGGCTTCCTCCTCCTCTGATAGCAGTTCGCGGCCCTCAATCGAAAAGGCGATCGCGCGCTGTTCGAGCTCCGCAAACCCAGTGCCTTCGAGGCTCTTGATCACGTACGGCGTGGGTTCACCCGCGGGAGTCTTTGGGTCCAGCAGGAAACACATCCGCTGTCCGAGCCGCCGCCGCTTGCACAGCACACGGTACTTTTCCAGCTCGGTTCGGATCGCCGACGCGACACCATTCCCGCCCGTGAACGTCTGATAGTGCGTGATGACCACCTTCTGGTCGCGCCGCCCGTTCAGCTTGGCTTGGTTGCGGTGCATAAAGACGAAGTCGCCGTGCTCGTCCCGCTGGAGCATCGCGAGCCCGCAGAACAAGTCTTCGCCCGCGTCGTAGAGGCCGCCGAGTGCGAGTAGATGCTGCCCGAAGTGGAACGGCGTGCTCGAGTTGAGCCACGCGAGTCGGAAGAGGTCCTTGTCGCCGTACACGAGCTCCCACTCCGTGAGCAGTCGTGGCGTCTGCGCCGCGTAGAACATGAGCTTGCGGAGCGCCGCGGCGGTGCGCGAGCGGTTGACGAGTAGCTGCCCGCTCTCCTGCTCGAACATGTCGATGAAGGGCATGTCGAGCAACTGCCACAGTGCGCTCTGCTCGTGCACGTTGAACGGGTTGTCGAGCGCCGGACGCCAAAAGTCCGGCCAGAAAACCGTGCCGAATTGGACGAACGCCGGCGACTCGAAGAGGTACGTCGGGTCGCGCAGCGGGATGTTGTCAGAGTCGAGGAAGAGCACGCTCTCGAATTGCGAGTGGTACAGAGCGTAGGGCTTGGCGAGGAACTTGGTGGCGTGCGGGTCGTCGATCGTGCGCACGACGACGCTGAACTGGCGCACGAGCGCGCGCAGTACCGAGTGCGTCTCGGGCATCTCGTGGGGGTCGATCCAGATCTCCACGGGTAGCGCGCAGCCGAGCGACCGCAGCACGCGCACGATCGCGTACACGCCCGCGACCACCTTGGGGTACGCGACCATCGCGATGCCGCGCCGACGGAACTCCGTGTCGTCGCCACGGAAGTCTGCCGGCACAGGCGGCGGCGCCAGCGGCGGCGGCCACTGCGTGTACCTCGCTGCACGCACGCTGAAGTCGGAGAAGCGGCGCGCGTCGCGGCACGCGAGCGTCGGCACCTTGCGCCACCACCACGAGCTGCACGTCGCCAGCATCACGCGGAAGACCTCGCCCGACGACCGGTTCCGCACCTCGCAGAAGCCCGCGCCGTCGCGAGGCAGCGGCGCGTCACACGGCCGGTCGCGCGTCGCGTCCCGCGCACCCAGCGGGTCGCACGCGCGCGTGGAGCGCCAGCCGAGACACTCGAAGTCGCTGTCCGTCCAGACCTCCCGCGGCCGCGGAAGCGAGTTGAAGTGCGATGCGAGATCATCGAGCCGCGGGTTTCGCACGTCTGCTGCGCGCGGCGAGCGATCGCCGCCGCCCGTGAGCAGGAAGAGCGAGGCGACGACGGCGGCGGCCACGCCGGCGAGCGTCAGCACCGCACCGAGCGGCCGTCGGCGCTGCTGCCGTCGATGCGGACGAGCTGGATGAGCTGCTGGAGCCATGATGGCAAAATGAGGACCGTACGACCCGAAGAGCCTCGAGAAAGTAAAGCGGATAGAATACGTCGAGCCAGATATTTTCGGCTTGACTGGCTTGGTTAGCTCGATCGGTTCTGTCGACTCGATCAGCTTAAGTGGCTCGATAGGCTTGATCGGCTCGATGGCTGAAGGACAAGCCTGTGACTTGCTGAAACTATACTTCAGGGTTTCGACTGTGGCCCGCTGACTGCCATCTTTGGACAGCGAATATAGTACTCGACCCAAGGGGTTCAATAAAGTGCTCCCTCTGGACTTCTAGAACACGGAGGCAAAGTTCTTAAAACGGAGTGCGGAAAT
Source organism: Globisporangium orthogonon (assembly GCA_023334005.1). Lineage (NCBI taxonomy): Eukaryota > Oomycota > Peronosporomycetes > Pythiales > Pythiaceae > Globisporangium > Globisporangium orthogonon. Next base: position 4,682 of record JAASFW010000283.1, on the reverse strand, counting down.
GTTGACATTCTAAAAGAGGATTCAAATCAGGCGAGCGATCCTAACGTCTATTACCTAATGTGTTCGTCCTGCAAATAGATAAGGGCATAAACCCCAATATCCTTATTTGTGCAGATATATAAGACCGCCACACGTTTCAAACACCATCGTATGGCACCATAAATAGTCATGATTCTTTTTAGGGACGCCTAAAGTAAAAGAAGCAAATTTTGATAAACGAAGTGCTGAAATGCTGACATTTTGATAAAACTAGCGAAATTCAGCTCAACTATCCTACCAAATATATCCTAATGACTCTGTCCAACAAATAGATAAGGAAACAAATCCCAAAAACCGAGAATACGCAGATATATAAGGTCACCACATGTCTCGCGCACTATCGCATTTCACCTTAATTAGACCTGATTCGGTCAACAATTTCTGATTCCGAGCCATGTTGTGCTGGCAGGGACCACCAGGGTCTTTCTCCTAAAGTTGCCACGACAGCCGCATCCTCCTTTCTTTAACAGTTTGCGCTACTTCTCTCTCGCAATCACTCTCGGCGCCCTCCTCCTCCGACGCGCACTCCTGGGTCACTGCTGGCGCTCGATGCGCCGCCTCTCCCTGCTCACGCGGCCGCTGCCGCTGCCGCTGCCCCGCGCCGCCGCGCCTAGCAGGCGCCTCAGCGCGCCCAGCGAGCAGTGGAAGCAGCGCGTGGCGCGCGGGCCCACGCTCGCGGACTTCGTGCGCGTCGAAAGCAGCGAAGGCAACGAAGGCAGCGAAGAAGACGAGCGCCGGCTGACGCCTGCCGAGTCGCGCGCGCAGATTCACGCCATGCTGCAGGACATCCAAGACGCGGTGCGTGGCGCACCGTGGGCTGGCGGAACGGTGCATGGATGGGGTGCTAACTCGGCCGCATCGCAGGAGCGCAAGAAGCTGCTGGCGCCGCCGGCGACGCTCGTGGACCGCTTCGGGCGCCAGCACACGTACCTGCGCATCTCGCTCACCGAGCGCTGCAACCTGCGCTGCCGCTACTGTATGCCCGAGGACGGCGTGCCGCTGCAGCCGTCGGAGAGCCTGCTCTCGACCGCGGAGATCGTGCGGCTCGCCCGGCTCTTCGCGGCCTCGGGCGTCACCCGCATCCGGCTCACGGGCGGCGAACCGCTGCTGCGCCGCGACCTCGTCGACCTCGTTGCGCAGCTGCGCGCGATCGACGGCATCACGTCGGTCGGCGTGACGACGAATGGAATTCTGCTGCTGCGCAAGCTCCGGGCGCTGCAGGACGCAGGCGTCGACCGCCTCAACATCAGCCTGGACACGTTGCGTCCGGACAAGTTCGCGCAGATCACACGGCGGCAGGGATTCCAGCGCGTGCTGGACGCGGTCACCGAGGCGCAGGCGCGCGGGTTCTCACCCGTGAAGCTCAACTGCGTCGTCATGCGGCACTTCAACATGGACGAGCTCGTCGACTTCGTCGCGCTCACCGAGCACTTGGCGGTCGACGTGCGCTTCATCGAGTGGATGCCATTCGACAGCAACAAGTGGAACGACGAGACGTTCGTGTCGTTCCAGGAGATGCTCGGCGTGATCCGCGCTGCGTTCCCGACCGTCGAGAAGCTCGCGGACGACGCGCACGACACGTCCAAGGCGTTCCACGTGCCGGGCTTCCAGGGCCAGTTCGGCTTCATCACGTCCATGAGCGAGCACTTCTGCGGCTCGTGCAACCGCCTCCGCCTGACGGCGGACGGAAACCTCAAGGTGTGTCTCTTCGGGAACGCGGAAGTGAGTCTGCGCGACGCGATGCGCTTCGAGATCCCGGACGACGACATCCGGCGGATCGTCGACGTGGCGGTGAAGCGCAAGAAGTTCGCGCTCGGCGGCCACGGCGACATGTACGGCATCTCGAAGGCGAAGAACCGCCCGATGATCCTGATTGGCGGGTAGGTAGGTAGGTAGGTAGGTAGGAGGTAGGCTGCGTCTATGTGTTGCTGTGTTCAAAGGAGCGTTCGTTCATCGAAATAGACTTGCTCGGGAGCTTTGCTGTGTGTACGATGACGGCGTGCTTGGATCGTGGGGAGCGTGGACGGAACCTTTGAGCGGAGGATACTTGTTGCGAAGATGGCAACAGTTTCTTCTTGGGAGCATGAGAGAGCTTCCGCTTGTCTGAAAAAGAGACGGCGAACATCAGCTACCGCCACGACACGAAGAGCACGACACAGAGACACACCTGAGGAGCGACGGCGGACGTGGCGACGACCGCCACTCGCTCGAGAAGACCTGCTGCTACGCCTGACTGCTTCTGCATCATCGTCAGGCTTGACCGGCCACCTTGTGTCTTGTTTGTTGTGGGCGGGCGGCAACAGGCAAGTGTCTCTTTATTGTCTTTCTCCTTGAGCGGCTTCTTCTTCTTCTTCTTCTGAGCTCTCACTCTTTCTCTTCTTATCCGTGTCCCTGGAGCTCGACAGCGCGCCGGCGCCTTGTTTCTCCGTCCGCTGGATCCGCGAAAAGGGGAGGGAGCAGCCGCGACAACCGCTGCATAAGCACTGACTCGTAGTGCCATCTCTGCATACAGCATTACCGATATGATACCAGCTCAGTCAGTCTCTCGCACGTATCTATTCTAGCAGACTATTACTGCCGCACACACATACCCTTTTACGAGTCGCGGCGGCGGCGAGCGTCCGGGCTGCGGCTGCCATCACATCGAGCGGATACGGAGTCAGCGATTCCTTCTCTCACGTCGTCGGCCTGAAGCAGCGAAGCTCCGTTCCATCCTCACCTTCGACGCGGAGGCGAGCGCGAGCGCGAGCGCCGCGGTCTGCCGCATCCAAACAACAAAAGCAACTCACAACTCGTCAGCAGAGCGCGAACACCCTGCCGCGTCCCGCATCGGTTATCATGAGCAGAAGACGCACGGCAACGACTGCGGCAGCGAGCGCATCTCGTCGGGCGTCTTGCGCTTCTGCTGCGCGAAGAGCACGGCGATCTCGCGGCCCTCGAAGAGCGTGCGGTCCATCTCGTGCTTGATCTCCCGCGCATCCCGAGAGTCGTTGAACTCGATGAACGCGAAGCCCCGCGGCTGATTGGTCGAAAAGTCCTTGGGCATGTACACGTCGCGGATGTCACCCGCGCGCCGCGAGAACGCGCGCCGCAGCGCGTCCGTCGACGTGTTGGCGCTCAGGTTGCGCACCAGCAGGCTCTGCGGGCGCGGGCGGTCGTCGCGGCGGTCGTCGCGACGGTCGTCGCGACGGTCGTCACGGCCACCGTAGCGGGCGCCGCCGCGGCTGTCACCGCCGCCTCGAACGTCGCTGCGGCCACGCGAGCGCGAGCGCTGGCGCTCCCGACTGCGGCTGGGGCTGCGGCGGCGGGCGCGCGCCTGCGACGACGGCGAGCGCGAGCGCGAGCGCTGGCGCTTTGGGGACGGCGAGCGTGAGAGCGAGCGGCGGCGCGGGGAGCGCGAGGGCGAGCGGCGGCGCGGCGAGCGCGGGGACGGCGAGCGGCGACCCATGGCGGGCGAGTAGGCGTTTCCGAGTCTTTTGGAGAGTGCGGCTGCTGGCGGGGGGAAATGCATATTGCGAGGGCCAGGATGCAGCTCGAGAGAACCCGGAACTTGACATTTTTCGCTCTGTACTTCTTTGCGCGGGAGGAAGGAAACTCGAGCTGCATCCTCAGCGGCGATAGCTCGATGCAAACTCGACCGGGCTGGCCGACTGTTGGGGCGAGATGCAACTCTCTCTCTCCCTCTCTCTCTCTCATTCGCTGCCGCGAGCGTCTTGTCGTCCGATGCTGCAGACTACGAGTGCTTCGGGTTCAACTTCAGCTTCGTCCTCCGCTGCTTCGACCATGAGAGAAGTGTGCGATGACGAAGCCGAACACGCATCAGCTCTTCGTGAGTACAAGCTCTGCAGGCGAAAAGTGTACTCGGATGAACATACACGCAAAACACCGAACTGACTTCAGCGGTCGAAGTGCCGCCAGCTCGATCTGCGCCACGGACACCAGCACCTCCAGCATGTCAAGTCGGACCTCGGTCTTCTTAGCTTCGAAGGTGCTCGCTCACGAGTTCGTAGATTGGGAAATGAGCCTCGTCCAACTGAGCAATCGCTCGACCACCCTCCTCGATCCTCGAGTCCCATCGTTGGATCCCTAGACGCAGAGTTGGCAGCAGAGCGCAGCCTCTGACTTTCGACGTCAGCTGCACCTTCTCCAAGTTGATAGGCAAGGCGTAGCCTGCACTCGTGCATTCGCGAAGATACCGGCAGTCTCTAGACCAGCCGTCAGTGCGTCAAAGTGGTCGATGCGAGCGAGCGTGGTCCTATGGCGAGTCATGGCCGGCCTGGGAGAGCCATAGTCCGTGTGTCAGGCAGCTGCTAGGTTTCTAGTAGTTGTCGACTTCAAGGGAAATCAATAGATATGGATACACTTGTTTGAGCAAACACGAGATGGCTACACCGGTTGGCCAAACCAAATCAAACCAAATGCTCCTCGCCATAGACCATCTAGCAGCTCACTCGCCAACTCGCCATCATCAGCACATAACGCCTTCGTGGCTGAACAAAGCAGTCCGCTATGGTCGCTGAGCTCCATGGCTCCTACTCGGCGTTGCCGCCATCGCCTGCCATTGTCGCCACCACCACCACCACCGCCGCCGCCGCCGCCAATGACGCTGAGCCAAGCTCAACGTTAGCTCCCGCCGACAGCGG
>JAASFW010000282.1:0-24867 GCA_023334005.1 Globisporangium orthogonon | reverse complement strand
TGCGCGGAAGCCAGTGACTCAACGAGCCATCCCTGTGTGTGAGGTCTCCTCACACGCACACGTGTTCAATCCAGTATGAACCTGGTGCGTGCTCTCTTGCACAGCCGCCCACTACAGTGAGGTGAGCTCCTGGAGGATAGGAGCACAGCACCGACTTTCATTTCCGAGTGAGACCTGTGAGAGTGGTGTGAGATGACAAGCTCAATTCTCGATACAGCTCCAGCGCACATCCCTGTTCACATCGAGAAATCCACCTCGCTTTCATCACTATACGCTCTTCCTGCATTCTTCAATCACGACGAAGAAGGCGTGAGTGCTTCTTCACAGGCCTGACAACTCTTCTCATCCGCCTATGCTGTCGTCGCAAAAGCTGCTGCTTGACGCGTGTCGCGAGGGTGACGTCGCGAGGTCACGCGATCTGCTCTGTGATAGAGCAGTAGCTGAAATCCCGGATCTGCTCAAGACGACTACTTGCGGAATCCCCCCGCCAGTCATCATTTCCAGACACGGTCACGTTGCAGTGGTGAAGACGCTCATGGAGCTTGGCGCTGAAGTGAACGGAGAATCAGCGCTCGATGATGCAGCTCTGCTCTTCAGTGCTGTGCTCGAGAGCCAAGCTGACGTGGTAGAGACACTGCTGGTGCACGGAGCAAACCCGAACGCCGAAATCAGAGACAACGAGCGGATACCACTTCACATCGCAGCGTCCAAAGGCTGCGTTGCCATTGTGGCGATTCTTCTGAAGCACGGGGCGAAGGTGGACTCACAAGACGGTCACGCGAGAACTGCGCTCTTCAAAGCTACTCAAGGAGGTCACGAAGGCATCGTGCGCGAACTGCTGCGGTTCGGTGCGGACCCGGACGCAGCTTGCTACGACGGCAGAACTCCACTTCACGTGGCTGCGCGAAACGGTCACATGAAAGTCGTGGTCGAGCTGTTGAAGGCTGGGGCTGACGTGAGCGCTGTGTGTGACGACGAGTGCACTCCTCTCCACGTCGCCGCGCAATGCGGCCACGTAAACGTTGTGGGCGAGTTGCTGAGAAATGGTGCCGACCCAAACACTGAGCGTGGCGAGAACTCCTGGACTCCTCTTCACTATGCTGCGCACAGAGGTCATGCCGACGTCGTGCTAGAACTAGTGAGGGGCGGAGCTGACATCGATACACGTGAGCCCAACATTATGCGGGGAACTCCGACTCCGTTGCACGTAGCAGTGCTGAACTCGCACTCTCTCGTCATGACAAGGCTGCTTGAGCTTGGTGCTGGTGTGAAGATGCTGCCGGGCGACAAACAGTCTCCGCTGCACATAGCCGCTTTGATCGGTAGTGCGGATGCTGTGGCACAGCTAATCAAACACGGTGCGAAGGTGGATGAAGTCGATGACAATGGCGAAATGCCCCTCCATGTCGCGAGTGAAAGAGGGCACACACACATCGTTGCAGATCTGCTGGCGTTCGGAGCGGACATCGACGCAGCGGACGAGAGAGGTGAGAGAGCGTTGCACTTGGCGTGCAGATTCGGTCACACCAGTGTGGTCGCTGAGCTTCTAGCTCATGGTGCAGACGCAGACGTGAAGGATCGAACTGGAGTGACTCCAATGCATGCAGCAGCTCGATATGGTCGCAAGGATATCGTGATGATGCTCCTCACTCGCGAGGTAGTTGACCTGAAAGCTGCATGGCACAGAAGTTGGACTCCAATACATGAAGCGGCTAAGCACGGGCACAAGGATATCGTGGTCGAACTTCTCGCATACGGCGTGGAGGCGAACGTGGCGACCTCGAAAGGTGAGACGGCGTTGCACGTTGCTGCTCTCAGTGGCCACGCAGATATCGTCAAGGAGCTTGTCGCGCACGGAGCAGACCCGAATGCTTCATGCTGCGACGGTTCAACTCCACTGCATCATGCAGCTCGATACGGTCATAGCAATACTGCGATAGAGCTCCTAGCGCACGGTGCGCATGTGAACTCGATCACTGACATCGGAGTGACGCCGCTGAATCTTGCTGCTCAAGCTGGATGCATTGAACTTGTCATCGAGATGCTGGATCATGGAGCAGACCCAAACGTCATGGCAGGAACCGGGTGGACTGCGCTGCGTGCTGCTGTGTTCTCGCACCACTACCGAGTCGTCGCAGAGTTGTTGGCGAGAGGGGCTGACGTCGACGCTGTCTCTTCGACGGAGGGTCAAGCTGCACTGCACACTGCCGTCGCTTACGAGATCAGAGTTGCTACGGTGCTGCTCTTGGAGAGTGGTGCCGATGTGGACGCTCGCGACTCCTATGGGAACACTCCGCTTCACTACGCAGCTGACGCGATTGACGCCGATTTTGCGCGAATGCTACTGGCATATGGAGCGAACCCGGATGCTGCCGATTCCCATGGATGGACTCCGCTCCACTTTGCCGTTCGGCACGCTCGCAGAGCAATTGTTGGCGAACTTTTGGCGCACGGGGCCGATGTGAATGCTGTCGGAGACGGAATGTGCTCTGCATTGCACCTCGCTGTGGTTGGTGACAGCCACCAGGACATTGTGTCGCTGCTTCTTGAAGTCGGAGCAGACGTGAATGCAATTTGCGCGATGGGCTTCACACCATTGCATGGTGCTGCTGTCCATGGACAAGCAGAGAGTGTGCAGAAGCTGCTTGCGCACGGGGCTGACGCGGAAGCGATAGCCGAGAACGGAGACACTCCGCTGCAACTCGCCGAACGAGACGGCAACGCTCGCACAGAGGTTCTGGATGTACTGCGCGCGTTCAAGAACTGAAGGAGTCGCGACTTGCAGCTTCTCATCTCCAGCGAAAGTGCTGCTCGGATGTGGAGGACACCGATAGCGTAGTCTTGGTATAGGAGACTTTCGTTACCTATGAGTTGTTTTTGTAGGAAACTCTGACATGGCGGAGCTCTTTGGTACCATGTTTACAAGAAGGACGCTCGATGCCTCGCCACAAGGTCTCTTTCTTCGCCACCTCAGTTCCATGTCTACCCTGAGTGTGTGAAGATGATTTACGTGACGAAGATGCTCGCCATGCGCGCCAGCAGCGAGGTTCATGTTACGGTATCGGAGCGGTCGCTTTGGAGCCTGCTCTCCACCATGGACGCGAGTCAGCGAGCGAAGTTGCTCGACACGGAGATCTTGTGCGTGGCGTGTTAGGTGTTCTTCGTTTCCCAGTAGTGTCAACCACCGGTTGACAAGGACTTCGTCGGCGCTCTCATGACAGAACTGGGCAAAGGCGCACACGGGTGTTCCGAGAAGCCATGGCGGCCACCAACATCGAACTCGGTCTCCTCTTTCGCGAGGCCGGCGCTCCATGGCACCGGGAGCGAGTTGAGTTGAGGTGGAAGTACCTTCTCATGGTCCATGATGCGAGTGTATCCTTGACGAGTATTGAGTTGCTCACTCGACCACAAAAACCTCCCAATCGCCATCGGCTCGTCACTTGCTTTTTGTATGCTCGTGTACTGTATCTATCCTGCCAGTCTTCTTCCCGCTCCTTTTTAGCACACAACCCCATCGTCACTGCTGCGCCACGATGGACGCGACCGCCGCCGCGCGCCGTTCGCGCCACAACGCGAACGAGCGCCGCCGCACGCACGCGCTCAAGAGCCGGCTGCTCACCATGCGCCAGGAGCTCGCGCGCCTCGAGGCCCAGCGCGCGGCGCTGGCGGCGGTGGCGACGCACGACACCGGCGCGCGTTTCCTAAACGTCGTGGCGACCATCGACCGCCTGCGCAGCGAGCACGCGCAGCTACGCGCGCGGCTGCGGGGCTGCGACATGCTCAGCAGCACGCTCCAGACGGTCGTGAGCGAGTTCGCGCCCAGCAGAGCAGACGGGAACGACAATGACGACAATGCGGAGGAGGAAGATGACGAGGACGAGGACGACGCGCCGATCTTCCAGAAGGTGCTCTTCGCCGCGCCGCTGGCGCCGCAGGCCGCGCTCGAGTGTGTACGCCGCAGCTACGACGAGATCCGCGAGTTCCGTGGCCAGCGACAGTTCGAGTCGCTCGGCGGTGAGGTGCTCGGCTGGCGCGACAAGCGCCTGCTGGACGCGCACTCGCTGCAGTTCATGCTCGCGCAGACCTTCCGCGCCGTGCTCCCGCACGAACTCGTGTACAAAACCTGGGCGCTGCTCACGACGCTCGTGCTCTATCGGCGCATCCAGCCAGCGACGACCGCGCTCAAGGTGCTGCAGCGCGTCTCGGACGACTGCGTGATCGCGCGCCTGAGCGTCGGCGCGCACGAGCGGCAGCATCACACGATCCTGCTCATCGCGCGTGGCCGCATCGACGGGGGCTTCCTCATCACCTACCGCTCGATCCCGCTCTCACCCGCGCAGCAGCGCTTCGTCGAGACTGACGGCGCGTACGTCAGTATCTTCAACTGGTTCATGTTCCTCGATGCTAGTGATAGCGAGAGCAACAGCGGCAGCGCCGCGTGCGAGGTCATCTTTGGCGGCAAAGTGCGCAACCACTCGGCCGAGTACCTGCGGTACCTCATGATGGAGGTCGTCGCGGGCGTCGTGCGGTGGCAGACGGCGGTCGGCCACTCCAAGTTCCGCCTCACCAGCTGACAAACGAACAGAACGGAATGTACAGCCAAGACAAGACAAGGCAGCAGCTATCAGCTATTTAACAAGAGACCGACCACCCACAACCACCTCTTCCTATATCCTCCATCCCTCCTCTACCGCTTCTTGCTCAGTGTGCGCTGCTTCTCGGCGTGCACGACGACCTTCTCGTCACGCGCGAGACCCTTACGCTTGCGCACAGCCTCGATGTACCGGCGCACGTAGTTGTGCTCGTTGACACGCTCACCCAGATCCTCGCGCTCCTCGTCCGTCTGTGGCTGGAAGAACGGGTCGAGCGCCATGACGCTCCAGTGCGAGAACACGAGCTGCGGGTTGCTCGCGGCACCCGACGTCTGGGTGCGCAGGTCCGTCGCGAAGCCGAAGCTCTCGACCACGGGCACGTGCGCCCGGACCGTGAACAGCGCAGCGCCGTCCGAGAGCTCCTCCGCGTAGACGTCGCCGCGCCGCCGTGCAATCACGCTGTAGAGCTTCCCGAGTTGCTCTGAGAGACACTGCACTGTGCAGTCATAGACCGCCTCCACGAGCCGCACCGGCTGTCTGACGAACGCCGCACGGCAGACGCTGCGCATCGTCGAGATCGCCTGGCCGCTCAGCGGACCGAACCTGTTGCTCTCGTCCCCGTCGTCACTGGTAGTAGTAGCAGCAGCACCCGCCGTAGCGTCATCACTGCCACTGTCGCGCTGCTGCTTGTCGTGGAAGACCACGTCCTCCAAGACGAACGCGACGCCCCAGACCGGCTCGTCGCAGAGCGGACCGGCTGCCGACGCCACCTGGAAGCCCGTCATAATGCTGTTCTCAAGCTTACTCAGCGCCTCCTGGTGCGCATAGCCGCCTCCTGCCGCAGGAGCAGCAGCAGCTGGGGTCGTAGAAAACACACGTGCACTGCTCTGGAAACCAGCGACGTTGTTAATGAGCACATTCGGGCCGACGCGGCGCGGTCCGCAGCTCCAGACGCGCTCGAGAGGCAGCTCTCGCCAGAACACGTCCTCGCTCGCACGCAGGTGGTTCTCAAAGTGGCGCGTAAACTCCTCGAATACCCTCTCCGACGCCTGCTCCTCCTCGTGCGAGGCCTGAGACAGGACGCCTTCATCGTCTTCGTCGCCTCCAGAGTCGCTCCCTTCCTCCACTCCCTCTTGCTTCAGTTCATCTGCGCTGTCAGCGCCACCACCTAAAGCAGCAGCTTCCGTGCCTCTAGAGTGCTGCTGCTGCTGCTGCTTCCGGAGCGCTGCGCGGCGGCGAAGCAACTCGGCGCTCTCCTCCAGCAGCTTCGCCGCTTCGACCGGAAGCGGAACCGCACGCACGCGGAGCGTCAAGCTCCCGTCCGGGGTCGTCCCGACGCCGTCGCGCGAGTCGCTGGCCGCGTCGACGCTTCCCGCGAGCAAGTCCTTGAACACCACCGTCTCCTGGTACGGCGACACAGAGCCGTACGCGATGCTCTCACGGAAGCCAACGAGCGGCTCGGACACGCGCACCGCAACCTTGGCAAAGCGTTCCTTGAGGTCCTGGATGCAGCGCTCGAGGTGCAGCTCGCCGAGCGCCACGACCACGTGTTCGCCCGTCTCTTGGACCTGCACCTCGACCGTCGGATCCGAGCGGTAGAGGCGCTGCAGCCCAGCCTCCAGCGCCGCAAAGTGGCGCGGGTCCTCCGGCTCCACCGCGACGCGCACAATCGGCTTGGCCTGGTACGGCATCTTTGTCAGCGATGGGCACGCGAGCGTCGTTGCGAGCGTCGCCGTCTTGAGCACGTGCTCGTGCAGTCCGACAATGCCGACAATGTTGCCCGCGGGCACAGCGTCAAGCGCATGCAGCTCGCGTCCCATCAGCATGTACGGACGCAGCGCGCCGCTCGGCACGCGTGTCACGTGCTTGATGGCCTCCACGTCGCCGCCTTCGTCCAGGTCGCCGTAGTAGCCCTGGAACTTCGGGTCGAGCACGTAGATCGGCTGGCCGGCGCGGAGTACGCCCGAGTACACGCGTCCAACGCCGACATAGATCTCGTCGGTCGCCGCGTAGCCCGTGCGGTGACAGTCCGACAGCACGCTCGCCTCAACCGATATCATCTTGCAGATGTACACGACTGCCGGCGCGTCGTCACTCGTGTCGCACGCCTGCAGCGCGCGGAAGACGGCGGCGTGGCGAGCTGCGCTCGCGAGGTCCGAGAGCGAGGCTGCGCACAGCTTCTCGGCGCGCTTGGCCTGCGCCGCGACGGGACTCGGCAGCGCGCGCACGACCATCTTGAGCACCGCGGTCGAGAGCGGGAGCCACTTGCGCATCACCGCCTGGATCGCGAGTCTGCGGTCCGTCGCGCGCAGCTCGCGATCCGTGATCAGCTTGCCGATGCGCAGCTGGCGCATGAGCTTGCGCAGCTCGTCCACATCAGCGTCCGCAGTCACAGGGTTCGCGAGCGCCTTGTATGTCGCCCAGATCGGCTCAAGGATGAACGCGCAGAACATCGTCTGGCTGCTGGCCGCCGGGGGCCGCGTCACAATCTTCTTCGTCTTGTTGTTGTAGTAAAAGTCGCCCCAGAGTGCCTGTCGCACCGCGCGCACCGGGAGCTCGAGCTTCGCGGCGTAGAGCTGCGCGAAGAAGCCGATGCTGAACGCCCATCCGTCCACGGCGCTCGCAAAAAGCACGTTGCCGTTCGCCGGAGAAAAGAGCAGCTCGTTCTCGAGCTCCTCAGTCTCGTTCGTGATGGCCGCGTCGTCGTCCTGCGAGCCGTCATCGCCGTCGGTCTCGCCCCTGGCGGCGCGCTCCTCGCTCGCCTTGTCGTGGCGCGCGAGCACGTCGGCACGGATGAGCGAGCTCATGACAGCGTTCGTCTGCTCGAGGATTCGGTGCACACGCTGGTAGGCCTCCTGCGGTGAGTACTGGAGCTCGAAGATGAGGCGGTCGAGCTTGTTGATGACGAGGCACGTGCGGATACCCTCCTGCCACGCCTGGCGCAGCACCGCGTGCGTCTGCGCGCACACGCCCTCGACGGCGTCGATAAGCACGAGCGCGCCGTCGCAGAGCCGCACAGCAGTCGACACGTCGAACGAAAAGTCAACGTGGCCGGGCGAATCCACGAGGTTGATCAGGTGCGCGTCGGTATCGGCGTCGCTCTGGAACACGAGCGAGATGGCGCTCGACTTCATAGTGATGCCGCGCAGCTGCTCCTCCGCCGTGTTGTCCAGGAACCGGATCTGTGTCGGTATCACCACGAACAACAACACACAGCAGCAGCTCCCGCACGTTATTAATCTCCCACGTGTCCACCACTCGATAATATCAGCCTCCCGCACGCGCCGACATCTCACGAAGACCTCAGCACCTCAACTCCCATACAACCAACAGCCAGCCAACCAGCTAAGTCTCCGCCGCACCTTGCCTGCGAGCTTCTCCGAAATGAGCCCGTTCGAAGACACGAGGCTGTCGCTCAGCGTCGTCTTCCCGTGGTCCACATGCGCCAGGATGCAGATGTTCCGGATGCGCGCCGTCGCGTGCTGCAGGCTGCCGAGCGCCGCGGGTGTCGCGCGCAGCGGCGCCAGGTGCGCGGACGCTGGAGGTGGTGTCGCCATGACCAGCAGTTCCAAAGTGCACCCAAAGTGACTGGAAATGAGTATGAGGAGCGAACGAGGATGAGAAGGTTATAGTGATAAAAACAAGAGGGTGCTGTACAGAATTTTGATACAAATGTGTGCGACATTGAGGAGAAAGCAGCTCATGGATGAGCAAAGCAGCTCCTTCCTCCTCACTATGTGTAAGATGGCGGCACCAAACTGATGGCGGTGTCACTCCCACATGAACGCCTTAGTCGCCTAAGCCCATTTACTCGCTGTGGTGGAAAGGTGCGTGATGACGCCCTACGAAGTCGAAAACAAGCAACAACACTTGAAAGCACACGATATTTTGTCAACAGTGGGAAACAGTAGCCTCGTCGCCAGTTTGGTGGGGCTGCTCGACCCCGACATGTCGGTCGTTCTTGACACTCGATGAGACTATCATGTGATCGAGTCGAGTAGCCTCAGTTCCGCATGTATCGAACTCCACTGCGAAGATGTTATGGTGCGAGTTCTCTTATACTAACGCTAGGTCTGACAGCGCATACACCAGTACCTGCATGAACATTTTTGTCAGCCTTGCATCTGCAGTTCGGCATGTGTGCGAAAAGTGACCGCGAGCATCTCCACAATCTCGCTGCAGTAGCTCTCTCGAGTAAATCGGATCGGATACCATGAAGGGTTGGTAGCAACAGCCCACGCATCGGCTCCGTGCGCGAGTAGTATCTCCGCGCTTTCGTATTCCATCATCACGAGAGCGTCATGAAACGGTGTGAATCCCCCAGCACGCTGAACATTCACGTCTGCACCAAACGCGAGTAACATCTTCACGATGTCGACCGCTCCTCTGGCAGAAGCTTCATGAAGCGGGGTCATAAGTTCTCCGACACTTCGAACATTCGGGTCTGCTCCGTACTCCAGTAGTACTTGCACACTTCGTAAGGCGCCACGTTGAACTGCTGTATGGAGCGGCACCAGTCCTTCCTGGTTGACCGCATTCATGTTCGCTCCCTCTGCCAACAGCACTCGCATCGTTTTGTCTGTATGCACGGCAAAAAAAAGCTACCCGATGCAGCGGAGTGTTCTCGCCATAGGCTTGAGCTTCCAAATTCGCGCCGTTCTCCAGAAGCAGCGCCGCAGTAGATTTTTCAACGACATTGTGCAACGCGGTGTGTCCAATCGCTGGCGATGCGAAGCTGGCGTCAGCCCCACGTGCCAGCAGTTCCTTCACGATATAGTACCGGCGACTCGCAGAAACAACACGCCCCATCGTACAGTCGATCAGTATCATGGCGTCCACCTGAGCGCCGTGATCCAACAGCTCGATGACGGTGTCGATATGATCTCCCTGAGCGGCGTGGTGGAGCGGTGTTCTCCTGTTTGTTTGAGTTGCGTTCACGCGCGCTCCACTTGCCAAAAGCTTCCGCACGACCTCTTTGTGTCCACCTCCGGCAGCCCAATGCAATGGAGTTATACCGCCACTACCTGACGCGTTCGGATTGGCCCCGCGCGACAACAGCACTTCGATGATTTCCAAACGCCCCCGCGTAGCAGCAATGTGAAGTGGAGTTTCTCCATCGCCGTCTGTCTTGTCCACCTCCACACCGTGCGCCAAAAGCTCGAGGACGATTTCCTTGCATCCAGCGCGCGCTGCGTAATGCAGTGGAGCTTGTGTCATTAAGGCGGTGGAGTTTGGGTCAGCTCCATGCGCCAGCAGCGCCTTCACGACACGAACGTGGCTACCTTCACACGCAAGATGGAGCGGTGTCTGGTATCTAGAACTAACTCTGTTGACATCTGCACCGTGCTTGATCAGCATGACCACCGAGTCTGTGCAACCCCTGCGAGCAGCTTCATGAAGAGGACTCTGACCACTTTTATCAACCACATTCGCGCGTGCCCCGAGTTCCAGCAACTTGCACACAACATGAGAATGCGATCTCCGAGCGGCGAAGTGCAGCGCCTTTAATCCCGAGGTGGGTTCCCTGATGTCTTCGTATATGTCCCCAACTTCGCTGTCCGCGTTGACGTCTGCTCCACCACGCACCAGCTCCACCACGACAGCTTCGTGTCCACCTTGCGCGGCGTAGTGGAGAGGAGTCCAGCCAAGGTCGAAACAGGTAGCGTGCACGTCGGCACCGGCCTTCAGCAACTCCGCCACGACGCCGGCTTGGCCATACATTGCGGCAATGTGAAGCACATGTGTGCCGTTGACGTCATACGCAGCGTTCAGATCTGCCCCGAGCCTCAGCAGCTCCGCCACGATTCCAGTGTGACCGTTCTGAGCCGCGACGAGCAGCGGACTCCGTCCCTTGTTTTCGTATCCGGCATTCATGTCTGAGTCTGCCGCACTGTACTCTTGCACCATCTCGCCAATCAGGTCGTCGCCATCGTCGCCTAGTGAGCTCAGCGAATTCGTCGTCGCTGTCGTGTCCACCTCCGCCCCGAGCTCCAGCAGAGTCGCCACGAGATTCACGTGCCCATGTTCGCACGCAGTGACTAGAGGCGTGTCGCCTTCTTCGTCTTGGGAGTTGAGCAGATCGGGGATCGCTGTTTCTCGGGCTGGTGATGTATCACGGAGCAAAGTCGCCTCCTGGTATTGGAAGGCAAGCCTTCGAACTTGCGTTTCGTCACCCTCTCGACACGCAGCGAACAGCATCGCCTTGATCTTAGTGGCAGTGCTGGTGGCGGGGGTCATTGTGGACGGGTCTCACTTGAGCGCTGCTGGATGGGTTCTCGAATGCCAGTGCTGCACCAGATCTGAGCTGAGGGTGAGGTGTGCATCACACAGTTGATGACAAGGGACCCGCCGCAACCTAGCATAACCTATCGGTTATGATGGGTTACTTTGAGGCGAGCACTTGGTGCATTGCGCTTCAGCGAACGCCTCACGACAAGCGCGGCGCTCTTGCGTCTCGAGTAGCAGCAGTGCCGTGGAAATATGAAAACGATGGAGAAGTGCGCTTGACGCTATGGGCGCGCAGTGCGGTTCTCGTCACAGAGCAAGCAACAGTAGAAACTCTGGTTATGTCTCGTATTGGCGGCTTCCGAAAGCCAACTTCTAGGCGACGGCGTCATCGCTCTTCCTTTGAAAGGAGTCCGTTCCCTTCTTCTCTCTTCTCACATCGATTGATGCGTTCGTCTCTTGATCATGCTCTTCGTTACTGATTACATCATAAGATACAGCAAACTCCTAACTCTTCTCGACCGAGCCTCGCTCTGCTCGCGCATCTCTGTCGCTCTCTCGCATCCCTCGCTCTCACTTCTCTCGTCGGTCCTGTCCTGAATACTCTACCTGCCTGCCTTCTACTCGCCAACTCGCCATCGTTCCCTCTCCTACGAGAGCAGATACTGCACGGCGTGGCGCGACCCCTTTAGCAGCGGCGCGCTCGGCGACTGGATCGCCAGGTCGTTGAACGGTGCCACGAGCGCGAGCACGTCGGCGTAGTTCCCCATAAGCGCCATGAGCGCGCCGATGAAGTCCAAGTCGACCGTGTATTTGGCCACGCGACCACTCTCAGAGAAGAAAAACGTGTCGCGCAGCGCGTACACGAGCTCCTTGCCCAGCAGCTTCTCGCGCAACCGCTCGTCGTCTGCGGCGAGCGGGAAGAAGTACTCGAGCGTCTTCTCTGAGACTGTCACACGGATCTTGCTGTTTGTGCGCACGGCGAGCAGCCCTGGGATGTCCACCACGTCCATAGACTCGACCTCGAAGACGTAGGATGAGTGCCAGAGCACCCACGACTCCCAACCGTTGAGCAGCGGCTGGCACCCGATCGCAAGGCGGCCGATCCAGTCGTAGACCTCGACCTGCGGGTCCATGAGCGAGTACATGAACTCGCGCTGCGCTTGTGCCGAGAGGCCGAGGCTCTGCGACAGTGAGCGCTTCTTGAATCCGGAGACGCTGAACCCGGCGGGCACCTCGGGCGTCAGTCCGTGCGCGAAGATGCTGTAGTACTCGCTGACCATGCGCACGAGCGAGCTGGTGTGTGAACTGCGCGAGTGCAGCGCCTGGTCGCGGCGCACGTCGCACAGGGCCTGGAGGTCCGCGAGCTCCGTGCGCAGCGCGCGCACGGAGCCCTCGAGGTTGACTGCATAGTTCTTCTGGCGCTGGCGGCACAGGCGGCTGCGCTCGGTCGAGAGCTTCTTGGTGGTGGTGGTGGTGGGCGATCCCTTGTTATCTTTGCTGGTGATGGCGGTCGTCGTCGTTGTACTATGCTGCTGGCGGCAAGCAGAAGTGCGCAGCTTCTTGGTCTCGGGTCCCCTTCCTCGTCGTTCGTCGTGACGAAGCACGAGCGAACTGGCGCTGCTCATCCTTGAGTTCTGAGACCTTGTTCGTTCTTCTCCTCGCTGAGCAACACACGCAATACGGGATTCTTATCGCTTTAAGGTGGTCGCGTGCGTCTTTCGCGTCGGATTGGAGAATGAGCAGCAGTTTGACGAGGACGTCAGTGCCTTCGAGACTTTGAGGCTTCCTTCCGAGTGGTGAGACTTTGGCGTTTGTGGCTTTGCCCGTCTCCAGTGATCCCTGATGGCGTGCAACAGGCGGCGCATAGCCGGACGCATGCCATGCAGCCGGGTGTAATCAGCACTCCTTGCTTGCGATGACCAGCTCGACGACGACGACGATGGCAAGAGCAACAACTTTGTCTTGTTGGTGAGAGGCTCTGGCTTCCCTCCTGTTCTTCGCTCACTCACTCTCTCTCTCTTACTCTCGGAAGGTTGAGAGTCTCGACGTCGAGATGCCCAGAAGCTGAAAGCCATCTTCGCAGTCGCAAAAAACTACATTGCTTCTTCGTTGGTCTCGGCGGCTCTCGTTCACGCACAGAGTACAAGCGCCGCACAGACAAGCTACCTGTCTAGTCACGCGGGGAGAAGGATCTGCTGGAAGCACGTCCAGCCTTTTCAAGCTGGTGGTGAAGAACGAACGAACGGTGGGTGGCTCGCTTAAAGGTGCTCGTCAGCGCTGTATTCCCGTGTCAAACGAGCACAAACAGCCCCCTCCCCCATATATCAGCGACAAGCGGCTCCATCCACGTCGCGACGCCGAGCAAGACCAGGCAGACAACACATCGGTCGCTATGGCAGACAGCGCTCGATAGATGATAGAGCTGAACAAGTGATACCTGCTTGCGAGGGCGGCGCAGGAAGGTTAGACAACGACAACAACGGCGGGTGACTCAACCAGCTCACGGCTTGACGACCAGGGTCTTCAGCCAGGCGCTGACAGCGTGTCTGGTCACCGAGTCATAATCCGTGAGGTGTGTGCGACCATCCTAGCCAAGCCGGCCAACTTGAGTGGGGTGGGAGCTCATATTGTTCTCTCACAAGAGAACGTGAGCGATAGAACAACACGGAGTGTTGCGAACGCTTTGTGGCGTCTGCCTGCCGACATTGGGCGTGTTGTTCTCTCACATCTCCGACTGCGAAGATGCGAACAACGCAGCGAACTCCTCCAAGAGGCATCGCTTCACGCACAACTTTGTGCGCACTGCTGCTAGAGAGTAGTGGGCTCGACGAGCTTTGCACGCCATCATAGTGAATGGATTCACTATCCCACCACCCACGCCAGCATCTCAACGTCGTTGTCGCCGCTCTCGTAGTGGTGGTGCAGTGTGCATGTCACTGCGACGACCTCCGCCACCGTTCTCTCGGACACGCTTGCCTGCGTCGTTCCACCGGTCGCGAACGGTCCGGCGGATACGAGACTTCCAGCGCAACAGAAGATGGTGCTCAAGCAATCGCCAAAGGTGGCGCCGAGAGAGAAGCACGGCCCGAAGTCAGGCGGCGATGGCAGCTCCTAGCAATCCAAGAAAGAGCTCGCTGGTCTGTTAGCAAAAAGGAAGACCATCAGCCTTTCGTCAGGCAGATCGCGCGGGATGCTCGACAGATTCGCTCCGCGGTGTTGTTGAGGATAGGTCCGAGGGGGAGAGAGGGGGAGGGGAGACGGTCGTGTTGGTCAGAGCATCGTTGGTTGACTACCTTTCTCCAGCATGTGGATGTTCTTGAGCAAGATGCTTTTGGTAGCGTTCACGTCGTGGTCTTGAGCTTGTGAGTACGCGGACAGGTGAGCGTCGCGTTGCTGCCTAGCTGCCGATGCACAAAGCCGCATATCGAGCACATCTGCAACGTCGGCTTCTCGGTACACTCGACCAGCCGATCTCGCGTCGTGCACCATCCATTCGTGTGCGCCGAGCCAACTCCACGGTCGGGAACGCCGGAAGCAGCGCAGCAGAGTAATTTGTCAAGAGCCTTCTCCGCAGTTCAAAATGGCCCACTTGCTGCAAGTCGCGTAGCGCACAGGCAGCTCGTGATTCACCGAATGAATGCGCATGTGAGCAACTTCGATGGCGCCGAACTCGTGGCAGTCATTACGCGCCACAAGAAGAAAGCGGTGACGAAGAGTGCGCCGTACCAGTCGGCGGTGAAGGAGGTTGCGGCTCATTCGATCAAAGCTCAAAGACTTTCAGCACACACAGGAGCTGCTGCTCCACGATCTCCTAGAGCTAGAGCTGGCTCTCCTCATCACCCTGGCGCCCACCGCCGCCGAGCGCGTCGCCCTTGTGTTCCATGTTCTTGTTCTCCGAGTCCTCGGCCTCCTTGATCATGCCGAGGAAGTTGGCGTCGACCGTGCGCAGCAGCTCCTCCATCTTGTCGTCCTTGAGGCTGCCACCGAGCTCCTCACTCTTGGCTTCCTCCATCGTCGCCTTCTTGCGCTTCATCTCCTTCTCCCGTGCCTCGAGATTCTTCTCGCGCTTCGTCTCGCGCTCGAACATGCCATTGATCGCCGCCTTCTCGTTCGGCTGCAGCGCCGCGAGGCCGTCCGAGAGCTCCATGAGCGAGATCATGCCGTTGCAGTCGCCGACGGCGAAGAGCTTGCCGCCCGAGGATGCGTTGCCCTGCACGCTTATGGCCGAGAGCGCCACATCGCCGACCTTGTGCGAGTACGCGACCTCGTTCTGCCGGTAGAAGAAGTCCCAGACGTCCACAACGCCGTCCATCCGTGTGACGAAGAACACGCCCGCGCGCGTGGGAGACCAGCACCCGGCTGTGACATATGAGTCGTGGTACGCAGTGCTCATGATCGGCGTCTTGAGATCCTCGCACCAGAGACGCGCGGTCCAGTCACCGATCGTCATGAAAAACTTGTTGTGCGTTGGGTTGCGCTGGATGGCGTAGATCGGCCCGTGGTGCTTGCCCGCGCCCGTGTCGTAGACCGTGATGCCGTTGTTCTGCTTGGCGTTGCGCAGGTTGATGCTCAGTACGCAGCCCTGCTCGGTGCCCACAAGGTACTTGGTCGGCCCAGCCTCGGTGTTGTACTCCAGGGACGACCCGCCGAACGCCATGCCGTCCTTGTCGGTGAGCAGGATCTTGTGCGTCGGCTGTGCGAGGTGGCGGATGTCCCACCAGAGCATCCAACCGTCCGTGGACACGGAGCAGCACTGGTTACCCGTCTTGGACGAGATCCAGAACACGTCGTAGACCGGGTCGTGATGCGAGTGCTCGATGATGGACGTCTCGGCGGGCGTCGCGCCCGACTTACGCACGTCGAAGAATGAGATGAGCCCATTGTACGAGCCCGCGACGAGCTGGTCGACCGACTTGGGGTTATACCGCATACACACGAGCGGCGACGCCGGTCGGAGCGTCGTCTCGGGAGTGTTCGGGTTCATGACGTCCCAGATGTACGAGTTCGCGGGCATACGCGCGGTCGCGAACTTAGGGTCCTGGAAGTTGAGGATGCAGTAGCACGCTGCCATCTTCTGCGGCGACTCCGGGTGCCAGTCGATCTTGCTGATCGTACGCTTGACGGGTTCCGGGTCGCGAAAGACCGCGAGCCCCTTGGCGCTCGGCTGCTCAGTCGTCGCAGCCTCGCCCATGTGCTCGAAGTAGTCCTGGTAGATGTTGATTGTGTTGTTCTGCTTGAGCGCGCGGTCAACGACGGGCCCGAGGAACTTGACCGCCTGCTTGTAGTCGTCGTCCTTCTCGGCCTTCTTGCGGAAGCGCTGGACGTCCGACTGCTCGGCCGGGTCCACATCCTTGGGCCAGCCGCCCTCAACGTGGCGCATGCTCGAGTTCTTGGTCACGAGTCGCTCGGTGTTGACCTCGTGCTCGGACATGTCGGGCGTCGTGTCAAGCCGCGTGACCATCGGCCGCCGCCTTACGTAGTCGTTCTCGAGCGCGTCGGTCGTCGGGATCGTCTCGAGCACCTTGGCGTCGACGCTGCGGAAGTCGCAGTGGCGCCCGAACGCGCTCCGCGGCTTCGTGTAGAGGTACGCGAGCTCCATGAAGGTCGACAAGTCCGAGTTTGGCGAGTGAGGCGCCGAGCAAGTGAGCAGGCGGAGACTGGGCTCGCGTCCTTTCGTGCTCGACGAGGCTTCAGCAAGATCGAGACGAGGACCGAGACGAGGCACCAGGATCGGATACCCACTCTAGCTACTTGCGGTTCCACTAGTGCGCACTCTCAGCGTGCAGCATGGACGGCCAGGCGAGCTGGTCAGTTGGCGAAGATGGCGCTTCGTACGGAAGCACGGATGGCCGAAGGTGCCAGCGTGAGTGCACCACAACCACCACAACAAGTCACGCGACTGAATACTGCTGGGAGACGCTGGCCCTTCATCCTTCTCATCATCACCGGCACTTTATTCACTCGTGTGAAGATAGCGAGAGCACAAGACGGCGACAGACACTCGACCTGCTGCAGCTGCAGCGGCTACTGCTGCTGCTGCTGCTGATGCCGCAGACGGTTGGCGATCACATGTGCGTGCGCTTACTCGGTGTTGCCAGGTCGGCGCTCGAGGTACTGGCGCAGCTCCTCGACCTCCTTGACGTCCTGCTCGTACTTGTTCTCGAGGTAGCTCCCGGCGGCGGCGCCGACGCCGATGAGGAGCACGTGCTCCCACGGGTCTGTTACATAGCAAGCCGCGGGGCGTTAGTGGCGGAGCGGACAGCGCGCAGGAAGCGAGGATGGACGTACGCCGCATGTAGGGCACTTTCTGCAGCACGTTGCTGCCGAGCTTGGTGGTGAGGCCCATGAGCGAGCCCACGACGACGCCGGTGACACCCATGGTCGTGATGGCTCGCTGCTTGCTTGCTCCTGCTTGTCCTTGGTTGCGTCGAGTGAACCACAGAAAGCAGCAAACGACGTAAGAACGGAGCGACAAACCCTCGAAATCGTAAAAACGCTCGTTTTGACGTAAAAAGCAGATACCGGTAGTCGCGTGGGAATACTGTAAATGGAGCGATATTCCTTTTATTCGTTTTGCACGGCCACCGATGTGGGCCACACATTATTGACAATTGCGCAACGAAAACAGCCGGTTTTACAACAAAACAATAGATTAACGATCCAATCGCCCTCGTAATATGCGTGCTCTGGCCTACGCTGAGTAACAGCGATATCAAATAGGTTTCCTTCGTCATAAAGCAGGCTAGTAGCAGGTGTACATAGGGTACGTTTCATACGCAGACACGGATTAAAAAGGCGGGACATTTGAACCTAGAAATATAATATGCCTCAAGAGAGAGCCAGTTGTCACAGAGACACTCTATTGTCCTGTTGAGCGTGGCAGGGGCGAGAGCAGATCCCGCTTCCTCCTCACCCCTCGCTTTTCGTCTCCTCCTGCTGGCACCTCGCACTTCATTCCCCGTTCCGCGGCCACGAGCGCAGGACAAGCAGCCGCCAGCCGCTTGCTTCTCGCTCTTATCTTTGCCAGCCCGTTTCTCGGCTCGTCCGTCTGTCCCGACAGGTCAGCCAGTTCCCAAGTTCGCTCTCGCAGTGACAAGTAGCAGCAGCGAAGCGAAGCGGGATCACCATGGCCAAGAAGGTCGTCATCATCTTCGCCGTCGTGGTGCTCGCGGTCATCGGCGCGAGCATCGGCTACTTCGTCACGCGCAAGGCCACGGACGTGTCCAACAGCGCCGGCACGAACGGCAGCAGCAGCTCCAACTCGACGTCCAAGGGCTCGTCGTCCTCGAAAGGCGCCAGCGGCGCGAGCAACCTCGACTTCTCCAACACGAACGCGTCGAACGAGGAATCGGTCGTGTCCAAGGTCACGACGGACCCGACCGCCGGCTCGTACAAGCTCTCGGCGTTCGCGATCGGCGACTGGGGTGCCACGACGTACTCGAAGAACGGCTCATGCTGCTCGCGCCGCAAGGACTACGCGTATAACGCGTTCGACCGGCACGCCGAGCTCGCGGTCGGCAAGCTCATGGGCATGCGCGCGGATGTGCAGAAGCCCAAGGTTGTGATCGGACACGGCGACAACTTCTACTGGACGGGCATCCTGGGTGACACGGACCAGAAGTACCGCTTCGACCGCACGTTCGAGAGCAAGTACGACGCCAAGTCGCTCCTGGACGTCACGTGGGTGAACGTCATGGGGAACCACGACTACGGTGGTGGCAGCTTCGTGTGCTCGGACGGGAGCGACAACAAGGAGTGCGCGAGCACGGACGAGCTCATGAAGGCGCTCAAGACCAAGTTCACGCTTCAGGCCGGGTACAAGAGCCCGAACAACGACCGGTGGAAGCTCTCGGACCACTTCTACGTGCACACGATCAAGGACGGCGACGTGAGCATCGACATCTTTAACGTCGACACGAACGACGCCGATATCCACGGCGCGGACCAGATTTGCTGCCAGTGCTACGGTTACTCGGAGGGTGACGACGGCAAGATCTGCAAGACGATCACGCGCGGCCACAAGTGGTGTGCAGGCGGTGACACGGGTATGTACGACACGTGCATGAAGCAGTTCAAGGCCTGGGGCGAAGAGACCAAGACCAAGCTCGCTGAGGCCGTCAAGAAGTCGACGGCCACGTGGAAGATCGTGAACTCGCACTACGGCCCGTACAACCACTATGACAGTCTGGCTGCGGCTAAGTGGATGGACACGCTCAAGGACATCGGTGGCATCCAGGTCTGGATCAACGGCCACACGCACGGCGAGAAGCACGACTTTGCCGCCGGCCACAACATGCACTTCATTGAGAACGGCGCTGGCGGCGGCATCCAGAGTGAGTCGGCGTCGGGCATCCCCCCGTACGCGGCCGGCTGGGTCAAGAACGTCTGGACCGGCGGCGGCCTGAACGACGGTGTCATGGACGGCGGCACGTACGGCTTCTTCGAGCTCGCGGCGTCCAAGGACTGGCTCAAGGTGAGCTTCTTCACGTTCGACGACAAGTGGAAGATCACCAAGGACGACGACGGCCTCGAGACCGGCACGATCGGTGGCGTGGCGGCCAAGCACTGCTGGTATATCCCGGTGGACGGCACTGTCGGCCAAAAGTGCACGGCGTAGGCTTGAGCGAGCAAATGCAGTTTTTGTGTATGAAAGAGAGCTTAAGAGCAAGAGCGAGAGGTGCGAAATCAGCCGCAACTTTCTTCCCGTTTCACTGTCGCGGGGCGCATGGAAGCTAGCGAGACGCAACGAGAATGTATGCATCATTGTACCCACTCTTTTCCATCGGCGTGACTTTCGTCGAGTGACGTATGCGCGTACGTGCGTCGTTTGGTGTTCGCAAACCAGGAGTGAAGCCACCGTCAATTGCACCTCCAAGACGCAAACTGAGAGTTCGTCAGCGTGCAAAGCACATCAAACTAAAATCCTCCCGTCCGCACGCGGCAGCGGAGCCCTCGTGCGCGTCACCACGCGTACCGCTCACAAGCGGTGGTGGAAGCGAGCGAGCGCGGACTTCCCGCACTCCGAGCCATCGCCACCTCTACATACATGCCTGGGTGTGAGAGCTACAGTCGAACGGTAGAAGCTGTGCTCAGCTTCTGCGTCACCGACTGGCGGTGCGACTCGAACTTGTAAAGTCTCCGATGATTTTCGAGTGCTATGATTGGTGAAAAACATGCTTTTCCACCAATCAGGCTGCATCATTGCATTCTGAACACTTTTTTTCCGACTCTCTTTGGGTGCTTTCGGGGACACCAGAAGGTACTCCGACTTCCAAACCCCGACGGCAATGGAATCATCCTCGAGCCATCCTCGCCTCTGCCCGAAGCGACTGGCGCTCAGCGACTCCGCCGCTCCTCTGCTCCGCCGATTCTCCAGCTCGCCTGCTCATTCAACAACGTTCGCGCTCGCGCTCAAGTCTCCCGCTTCCATCTCCAATGAAGACCTGCTCGACGCTCGCGCTGCTCAGCGTCGCCTTCGCCGCGACACACGCTGCGAACTGCGACTTTGGCGAGATCCAGGCCAAGCTCTTCCCGAACGCGACCGAAGGGCTCAAAAAGTGCGCGAAGGAGACCGGCGTGGACATCTGGGCTGTCACGGCGTTCCCGACTGAGAAGCAGGCACAGAGCGTCATGACGTCGCGCACGTGCGTCGACTTCCTCAACCAGATCAACGAACGCGCGAACCGCGAGATCCAGTGCGACATCCAGGTCGGCGGCACCGTCAAGGGCTTCGGCTCGTTCATCACGGACGTGCTTACGGGCCAGACGGGCAACCAGACCGAGGTTGAGACCGGCTCGAACGACATTGAGCTACCGGAGGATGATGTGGCCAAGGGCAATGCCGCGGTCAAGGCCTCGAGCCTCGATGGCGCCGACTCGACTGGTACCCTCAAGAAGTCCACGACGTCGGCGCCCAAGATCGCGACGCCTACACCGACGCCCACGAGCGCTGCTGCTACATCAAGCCTGTCGGTTGCGAGCGTCAGCGTCGCTGCGGTGGTCGCGCTCGCGCTGCAGAGATGAGTTTCCGAGCTGCGAGACAGCAAAGTAGCTGCTGTGCGCGCGGAAGCTGCGTGTTTGTAAATTAGACTGGCGCCTTTCCCTTGACGCGAGCCTCTGTGTGCAAGTGTGAGTGTTGCAAGCGTGTGTGCGTATCTCAATATGTGTTCGCAGTGAATCGGTCACTCGAGACTTGAAAACATGCGACAGTGTTACAGTGTTACCAGGTTCTTGGTATGATCCTTTCACGCTCAATGGGCTTTACATACAGCACATGCGTCACTTGGTTGGGAAGAGCCCACGGCTCTTGCTGAGTGTGCTCACTGGTGGTCTGACTTCGGTACATGACCCCGCTGCCCTTGCGAGCACGAGGACTGTCAACGTTGCACGAGCGTCGGATGTCGAGGCAAAACTGTCGGCCAGCATCGCCGCATCTTCGACTGCTAACGACAGACTCGATGGATCTCCTGTCCTTCTCTGCCATGAGACTTCGTCACGCACGACACATACGAGGTCACGACGTTGACCATCCACGATGGCGTACACGAGTACTGCCATTCCACAGAAGTCGCAGTGACTGGAGGCCTCATTTGCGCGCTCAGAGAACCCGATCAAGCGGTGGGTCTCGGGGGAATAGATGCCGGGTTTGCCTTCCGTGGATTCACACACAACTTGAACCAGATCGCCCATCGATGAGCTCCGAACTTTCGAGGTTCTCACGACAAAATGAACTGGATGTCCATGATCGGCGGCGGCGGTGAACTTGACGATGGCGACGACGTCGACGACCCAGCGCAGCTTGTGGTCCCATCATCATCATCACCATCATCGTCGTCGTTCTTTCTCCCCTGGTCTTCGTCCTCCATTGACCGCTTGATGACCGCGTCCTGCTCGATCAGAGCGTCACCGAGCAGCAGCACCACGTCGCTCAGATTCCCGACGGCGTCGTGCAACGCACTCACGAGATCCGGCACAAGCTCGTAGCGTGTCATCTGGCCGCGCTCGTTAAAATACATGGCATCGCGGTAGCGCAGCTGCACCTCGCGGCCGACGAGCCGTTGTACGAGCACCTCGTTGCTTAGCGCACGCGGGAAGAGCTTCTCGAGCGTCGTGCGCGAGTACCGCAGGTGCAGTACCCCGCGGGTGACGGCCACAGGGCACCCGTCGAGCGAGCGCAGAGATAGCGACACGAACTCGAGCCGCACGGACGCGTGAAACGCCGAGTAGCGCCGCCACTGCTCCACCAGCGGTCCCACGCCGATGAACTCGCCGAACGCAACCGCCGGGTGTGCCATTGCGCGCAGGAACGCCTCCTGGCGAGCGACACGCGCGCTACCTGTAGACGGTACCGACACCAGCGCCGTGCGATCGACACCGTGGCGGAACACGTCGTAGTACTCGCGCACCATGCGCGTGGCATGTACTTCGACCGCCAGGGGCTCCCCCAGCGCGTGCTCGTCACGCAGCCGCTGGCGCAGCAAGCTGAGCTCTGCGATCTCCGCGCGCAGCGCTGCCACGGCTTCAAGCGTGCGGCCGGCTTCCTCCTTCTTGCGGCGACGGTAGCGCCGTGCGCGCTCCGAGTTGTTGCGGCGGATCGCGCGCAGCCGCGCCTCCGCTTTGGCGGTCAGGTCGGGCGCGAGAGACGCAGGCGCCGCGAAGACGTCCCTGCGGCAGCCGTAGACCTGCTGCTGCTGCCGCTGCTGGTACATCTTACTCGACAGTTGAGATTCTCACCAAATGCGATTGTGTCAACAAACCAAACCGAAAAAAGACATTCTTTATAGCAGTGTAGAATAATCCGGAAAGCCTTAGATCTCCAAAACTGCTTACTGCATATTTAAGAGGGAATAGACGATTGCAGTAGTACGTGGCCCACTTGGAACGAAAGCACTGGAATCAGTAAACACTCGAGTGAAGCACTTGCGTTCCCATAGTCGGCCATCGGGTCGACAGGAGATGAGTGGACCAAACGGACAACGCACCGACAACAGCCAGCTATCGGGACATGAAGGATAGAGAGGGAGCTTGGGATAGGAAAACCGGATCGCAGCGCGTCCGGCTGGACGGGTTCGCGTGCCACGCCACGCAACTGTGGACACCGCGCTTGCGTTGAAGACACTCGGCACTGAAAGAAGATCGTTTCTCCTGCGTCTTGGGAATCCTCGAGCTGGAAGGTACTGCGCCATGCAACGCAGCTCTTCACGGACGATTCAGCCTTCATATCGGCATCAACGCCACGTTTTCGCATTCTTTAGCATCATAACTTACGACTGCAACCCCTCACGACAAGAGGAACTCGATCGCCATGACTGCTGGCGGCGGCGACGACCTTGTCGTCCCCTCTCTCTGGCCACTTTCTATAGCAAGTTGCTGATGTGGAGTAGCATCATCGTTGTCCTGATGACGATCGTCGTCGTTGTGCTCGCCAAGTTGCTCGATGAGCGCGGCGGCGTCCGCTTTGATGTGCGCGCGATCTTCGAGCAGCGCGCCGCCACCGAGCAGCCACGCGACGTCTTCGAGGTTGCCGACAGCATCATGGAGTGCCTGTACCATGTCGGGGAAGAGCTCGTAGCGCGCGACCTTGCCGGCCTCGTCGAAGTACCAGTGGTCCGTGTACCGCAGATGCAGCTCCTTGCCGACGAGCTTGGCGACGAGCGTTTCGCACGCCAGCGCGTGCGGGAAGAGCGTCGCGACGGTCGCGCGCGTGTAGCGCATGTGCAGCACGCCGACGGTGCTCACGAGCGCACAGCTGTCGAGCGCGTCGAGCCGGAAGCTCACGAACTCGAGGAAGAGCGATGCATGAACGCTCGAGTACAGTTTCCACTGTTGCATCGCCGACTGGAAGCCCACAGCCTCGCCGAAGCGCACGTCGGGGCGCACGAAGGCGCCGAAGAACTGCTCCTGGCGGCGGCCACACACCGCCTTGTTGGGCGGCGCGCCGCTCGTGCGCAGTGCCGGCGGCAGTTGCATGCCGTAGCGGAAGACCTCGAAGTACTCGTGCACGAAGCGCAGCGGTGAGCCCGTGGTAGCGAGCGGCGTGATCACCTGCTTCTCCGAGAGCAGCTGCCGCAGCGTGCTGAGCTCACGCACGCGCTCACGCAGCGCCGCCACGTCAGCTAGCGAGCGCTCAAGCTGGCTCTTCTTCTTTGCGCGGTAGCGCTTGGCGCGCGCGCTGTTGTCCTTGCGCTGGCGCCGGGGCCGCGGCGGCTTTATGGCTCCTGCGGCGGGAGTGGCGGTACTGGTTGGTGGTGCTGGCGTCATGGCGGCTCGGCTTGGCTCGACGAGGGTGCCGACGCTGGTGCCGCTGGTGGCAAAAGCGGAAATCGAGCAATTGTGGTGCTGAGTGGTAGTCGTACAGTAGAGAAGCGCAGACTGGCGTTGATGACGACCCCAGCGCGCAATCACGACTTGGCGCTGACGAGCCCCTCTCGGCTCCTTCATCCGAGTTGAGCACAACGCGGTCTCCGCTTTCTACACGAGCGACACGAGCCAACTCGACCTCGTGCAGGGATCTCGTGCGTGGATCTCGTGCATGCACGTGAGATGCATGCACGTGAGATGCATGCACACGAGATGCATGAACGAGAGATGCATGCACGCGCGCAGGTGAGCGCGGATATTCGACTCGGATCGTTCACCACCTGAATTCAGATCCCACCTGTTGCCAGCGACAGCTAATCGACTCACATCACGACAGACACTCCAGAGAGCTTCGACAGTAGGCATCGCAGACATCACTAGACCATGAGAGGCGCGCCGCCACTGCGAATACACTTCGAGATTCATTCGACTCTTATACTTAGTTCTTTCGCTTCCGCCACTGTTGCCTAGCGAGCCACACACACAGAGATCAGATGTTGGCGTCCAAGAGGTACTCGACCTCGAGCTTCCGCGCGGAGGTGTGGTTCGGACCGCTGCTGCTGCTGCCATTGTCGTAGAGGGTGTAGTTGCTGTAGGTGCCGCAGTCGCTGTCGTCACTGGTGGTGTTGCCGTCGCTGTTGTCTTCGAACCCCCTGTTGGCACGCCTGTCAGTGTACTCGCCACTGTA